>JBBBDQ010012621.1:0-14721 GCA_037127315.1 Ascarosepion bandense
TTAACATTAGCCAGAATTAGCTGTTGATACTGATGATCTCCAACCATCTACGTCCGCGATGTAAAGAAACAAATTGGATGTAAATATTGGTAAATTTAACATCAATTAGTTTATTTTCTATCTTGAAATAATTTTAATAAACATTAGCCAGAATTAGCTGTTGATACTGATGATCTCCAACCATCTACGTCCGCGATGTTAAAGAAACAAATAGATGTAAATATTGGTAAATTTAACATCAATTAGTTTATTTTCTATCTTGAAATAATTTTAATAAACATTAGCCAAGAATTAGCTGTTGATACTGATGATCTCAACCATCTACGTCCGCGATGTAAAGAAACAAATTGGATGTAAATATTGGTAAATTTAACATCAATTGGTTATTTTCTATCTTGAAATAATTTTAATTAACATTAGCCAGAATTAGCTGTTGATACTGATGATCTCCAACCATCTACGTCCGCGATGTAAAAGCAAATTGGATGTAAATATTGGTAAATTTAACATGGTAGTTTATTACTACTATCTTGAAATAATTTTAATAAACATTAGCCAGAATTAGCTGTTGATACTGATGATCTCAACCATCTACGTCCGCGATGTAAAGCCAATTGGATGTAAATATTGGTAAATTTAACATCAATTAGTTTATTTCTATCTTGAAATAATTTTAATAAACATTAGCCAGAATTAACTGTTGATACTGATGATCTCAACCATCTACGTCTGATGTAAAAACAAGTGGATGTAAATATTGGCTTAAATTTAACATCAATTAGTTTATTTTCTATCTTGAAATAATTTTAATAAACATTAGCCAGAATTAGCTGTTGATACTGATGATCTCAACCATCTACGTCCGCGATGTAAAGAAACAAATTGGATGTAAATATTGGTAAATTTAACATCAATTAGTTTATTTCTATCTTGAAATAATTTTAATAAACATTAGCCAGAATTAGCTGTTGATACTGATGATCTCCAACCATCTACGTCCGCGATGTAAAGAAACAAATTGGATGTAAATATTAGTAAATTTAACATCAATTAGTTTATTTTCTATCTTGAAATAATTTTAATAAACATTAAGCCAGAATTAGCTGTTGATACTGATGATCTCCAACCATCTACGTCCGCGATGTAAAAAGAAACAAATAGATGTAAATATTGGTAAATTTAACATCAATTAGTTTATTTTCTATCTTGAAATAATTTTAATTAACATTAGCCAGAATTGGCTGTTGATACTGATGATCTCCAACCATCTACGTCCGCGATGTAAAGAAACAAATTGGATGTAAATATTGGTAAATTTAACATCAATTAGTTTATTTTCTATCTTGAAATAATTTTAATAAACATTAGCCAGAATTAGCTGTTGATACTGATGATCTCCAACCATCTACGTCCGCGATGTAAAGAAACAAATTGGACCATAAATATTGGTAAATTTAACATCAATTGGTTTATTTTTCTATCTTGAAATAATTTTAATAAACATTAGCCAGAATTAGCTGTTGATACTGATGATCTCCAACCATCTACGTCCGCGATGTAAAGAAACAAATTGGATGTAAATATTGGTAAATTTAACATCAATTAGTTTATTTTCTATCTTGAAATAATTTTAATAAACATTAGCCAGAATTAGCTGTTGATACTGATGATCTCCAACCATCTACGTCCGCGATGTAAAAAGAAACAAATTGGATGTAAATATTGGTAAATTTAACATCAATTAGTTTATTTTCTATCTTGAAATAATTTTAATAAACATTAGCCAGAATTAGCTGTTGATACTGATGATCTCCAACCATCTACGTCCGCGATGTAAAGAAACAAATAGATGTAAATATTGGTAAATTTAACATCAATTAGTTTATTTTCTATCTTGAAATAATTTTAATTAACATTAGCCAGAATTAGCTGTTGATACTGATGATCTCCAACCATCTACGTCCGCGATGTAAAGAAACAAATTGGATGTAAATATTGGTAAATTTAACATCAATTAGTTTATTTTCTATCTTGAAATAATTTTAATAAACATTAGCCAGAATTAGCTGTTGATACTGATGATCTCCAACCATCTACGTCCGCGATGTAAAGAAACAAATTGGATGTAAATATTGGTAAATTTAACATCAATTAGTTTATTTTCTATCTTGAAATAATTTTAATAAACATTAGCCAGAATTAGCGCAATTTGATACTGATGATCTTGACATCTACGTCCGCGATATGAGAAACAAATTGGATAAATATTGGTAAATTTAACATCAATTAGTTTATTTTCTATCTTGAAATAATTTTAATAAACATTAGCCAGAATTAGCTGTTGATACTGATGATCTCAACCATCTACGTCCGCGATGTAAAGAAACTCTAAATTGGATAATAAATATTGGTAAATTTAACATCAATTAGTTTATTTTCTATCTTGAAATAATTTTAATAAACATTAGCAGAATTAGCTTTGTTGACCACAGTGATCTCCAGCCATCTACGTCCGCGATGTAAAGAAACAAATAGATGTAAATATTGGTAAATTTAACATCAATTGGTTTATTTTCTATCTTGAAATAATTTTAATTAACATTAGCCAGAATGGCTGTTGATACTGATGATCTCCAACCATCTACGTCCGCGATGTAAAGAAACAAATAGATGTAAATATTGGTAAATTTAACATCAATTGGTTTATTTTCTATCTTAAAATAATTTTAATTAACATTAGCTTGAAATTAGCTGTTGATACTGATGATCTCCAACCATCTACGTCCGCGATGTAAAGAAACAAATTGGATGTAAATATTGGTAAATTTAACATCGAATTACGTTCCTTTTCTATCTTGAAATAATTTTAATAAACATTAGCCAGAATTAGCTGTTGATACTGATGATCTCCAGCCATCTACGTCCGCGATGTAAAGAAACAAATTGGATGTAAATATTGGTAAATTTAACATCAATTAGTTTATTTTCTATCTTGAAATAATTTTAATTAACATTAGCCAGAATTAGCTGTTGATACTGATGATCTCCAACCATCTACGTCACTGATACGAGAAACAAATTGGATGTAAATATTGGTAAATTTAACATCAATTAGTTTATTTTCTATCTTGAAATAATTTTAATAAACATTAGCCAGAATTAGCTGTTGATACTGATGATCTCCAGCCATCTACGTCCGCGATGTAAAGAAACAAATTGGATGTAAATATTGGTAAATTTAACATCAATTAGTTTATTTTCTATCTTGAAATAATTTTAATTAACATTAGCCAGAATTAGCTGTTGATACTGATGATCTCCAGCCATCTACGTCCGCGATGTAAAGAAACAAATTGGATGTAAATATTGGTAAATTTAACGTATCAATTAGTTTATTTTCTATCTTGAAATAATTTTAATAAACATTAGCCGAATTAGCTGTTGATACTGATGATCTCCAACCATCTACGTCCGCGATGTAAAGAAACAAATTGGATGTAAATATTGGTAAATTTAACATCAATTAGTTTATTTTCTATCTTGAAATAATTTTAATTAACATTAGCCAGAATTAGCTGTTGATACTGATGATCTCAGCCATCTACGTCCGCGATGTAAAGAAACAAATTGGATGTAAATATTGGTAAATTTAACATCAATTAGTTTATTTTCTATCTTGAAATAATTTTAATAAACATTAGCCAGAATTAGCTGTTGATACTGATGATCTCCAACCATCTACGTCCGCGATAAAGAAACAAATTGGATGTAAATATTGGTAAATTTAACATCAATTAGTTTATTTTTTCTATCTTGAAATAATTTTAATAAACATTAGCCAGAATTAGCTGTTGATACTGATGATCTCCAATATCTACGTCCGCGATGTAAAGAAACAAATAGATGTAAATATTGGTAAATTTAACATCAATTAGTTTATTTTCTATCTTGGGAAATAATTTTAATAAACATTAAACCGAATTAACTATTGATACTGATGATCTCAACCATCTACGTCCGCGATGTAAAAAAACAAAATTGGATGTAAATATTGGTAAATTTAACATCAATTAGTTTATTTTCTATCTTGAAATAATTTTAATAAACATTAGCTAGAATTAGCTGTTCCGTCTGATGATCTCCAGCCATCTACGTCCGCGATGTAAAGAAACAAATAGATGTAAATATTAGTAAATTTAACATCAATTAGTTTATTTTTCTATCTTGAAATAATTTTAATTAACATTATCAGAATTAGCTGTTGATACTGATGATCTCCAACCATCTACGTCCGCGATGTAAAGAAACAAATTGGATGTAAATATTGGTAAATTTAACATCAATTAGTTTATTTTCTATCTTGAAATAATTTTAATAAACATTAGCCAGAATTAGCTGTTGATACTGACTGATCTCCAGCCATCTACGTCCGCGATGTAAAGAAACAAATTGGATGTAAATATTGGTAAATTTAACATCAATTAGTTTTATTTTTCTATCTTGAAATAATTTAATAAACATTAGCCAAGACTGGCTGTTGATACTGATGATCTCCAACCATCTACGTCCGCGATGTAAAGAAACAAATTGGATGTAAATATTGGTAAATTTAACATCAATTAGTTTATTTTCTATCTTGAAATAATTTTAATAAACATTAGCCAGAATTAGCTGTTGATACTGATGATCTCCAACCATCTACGTCCGCGATGTAAAGAAACAAATAGATGTAAATATTGGTAAATTTAACATCAATTAGTTTATTTTCTATCTTGAAATAATTTTAATAAACATTAGCCAGAATTATTGATACTGATGATCTCCAGCCATCTACGTCCGCGATGTAAAGAAACAAATAGATGTAAATATTGGTAAATTTAACGTAATTAGTTTATTTTCTATCTTGAAATAATTTTAATAAACATTAGCCAGAATTAGCTGTTGATGCTGATGATCTCCAACCATCTACGTCCGCGATGTAAAGAAACAAATTGGATGTAAATATTGGTAAATTTAACATCAATTGGTTTATTTTCTATCTTGAAATAATTTTAATAAACATTAGCCAGAATTAGCTGTTGATACTGATGATCTCCAACCATCTACGTCCGCGATGTAAAAAGGAAACAAATTGGATGTAAATATTGGTAAATTTAACATCAATTAGTTTATTTTCTATCTTGAAATAATTTTAATAAACATTAGCCAGAATTAGCTGTTGATACTGATGATCTCCAACCATCTACGTCCGCGATGTGAAAACAAATTGGATGTAAATATTGGTAGATTTAACATCTAATTTAGTTTATTTTCTATCTTGAAATAATTTTAATTAACATTAGCCAGAATTAGCTGTTGATACTGATGATCTCCAACCATCTACGTCCGCGATGTAAAGAAACAAATTGGATGTAAATATTGGTAAATTTAACATCAATTAGTTTATTTTCTATCTTGAAATAATTTTAATAAACATTAGCCAGAATTAGCTGTTGATACTGATGATCTCCAGCCATCTGCGTCCGCGATGTAAAGAAACAAATTGGATGTAAATATTGGTAAATTTAACATCAATTGGTTATTTCTATCTTGAAATAATTTTAATTAACGCATTATTGAATTAGCTGTTGGTCTACTGATGATCTCAACCATCTACGTCCGCGATGTAAAGAAACAAATTGGATGTAAATATTGGTAAATTTAACATCAATTAGTTTATTTTCTATCTTGAAATAATTTTAATAAACATTAGCCAGAATTAGCAGTTGATACTGATGATCTCCAGCCATCTACGTCCGCGATGTAAGGAAACAAATTGGATGTAAATATTGGTAAATTTAACATCAATTAGTTTATTTTCTATCTTGAAATAATTTTAATAAACATTAGCCAGAATTAGCTGTTGATACTGATGATCTCCAGCCATCTACGTCCGCGATGTAAAGAAACAATTGGATGTAAATATTGGTAAATTTAACATCAATTAGTTTATTTTCTATCTTGAAATAATTTTAATAAACATTAGCCAGAATTAGCTGTTGATACTGATGATCTCCAGCCATCTACGTCCGCGATGCAAAAACAAATTGGATGTAAATATTGGTAAATTTAACATCAATTAGTTTATTTTTCTATCTTGAAATAATTTTAATAAACATTAGCCAGAATTAGCTGTTGATACTGATGATCTCCAACCATCTACGTCCGCGATGTAAAAAGACAATTAGGATGTAAATATTGGTAAATTTAACATCAATTAGTTTATTTTCTATCTTGAAATAATTTTAATAAACATTAGCGGAATTAGCTGTTGATACTGATGATCTCCAGCCATCTACGTCCGCGATGTAAAGAAACAAATTGGATGTAAATATTGGTAAATTTAACATCAATTAGTTTATTTTCTATCTTGAAATAATTTTAATAAACATTAGCCAGAATTAGCTGTTGATACTGATGATCTCCAGCCATCTACGTCCGCGATGTAAAGAAACAAATTGGGATGTAAATATTGGTAAATTTAACATCAATTCGTTTATTTTCTATCTTGAAATAATTTTAATTAACATTAGCCAGAATTAGCTGTTGATACTGATGATCTCCAACCATCTACGTCCGCGATGTAAAGAAACAAATTGGATGTAAATATTGGTAAATTTAACATCAATTGGTTTATTTTCTATCTTGAAATAATTTTAATAAACATTAGCCAGAATTAGCTGTTGATACTGATGATCTCCAGCCATCTACGTCCGCGATGTAAAGAAACAAATTGGATGTAAATATTGGTAAATTTAACATCCAATTAGTTTATTTTCTATCTTGAAATAATTTTAATAAACATTAGCCAGAATTAGCTGTTGATACTGATGATCTCCAGCCATCTACGTCCACACGATGTAAAGAAACAAATTGGATGTAAATATTGGTAAATTTAACATCAATTAGTTTATTTTCTATCTTGAAATAATTTTAATAAACATTAATGGTCAGCTGTTGATACTAGTGATCTCCAGCCATCTACGTCCGCAAATGTAAAGAAACAAATTGGATGTAAATATTGGTAAATTTAACATCAATTAGTTTATTTTCTATCTTGAAATAATTTTAATAAACATTAGCCAGAATTAGTATTGATACTGATGATCTCCAACCATCTACGTCTCCGCGATGTAAAGAAACAAGTGGAATGTAAATATTGGTAAATTTAACATCAATTAGTTTATTTTCTATCTTGAAATAATTTTAATAAACATTAGCCAGAATTAGCTGTTGATACTGATGATCTCAGCCATCTACGTCCGCGATGTAAAGAAACAAATTGGATGTAAATATTGGTAAATTTAACATCAATTAGTTTATTTTCTATCTTGAAATAATTTTAATAAACATTAGCCAGAATTAGCTGTTGATACTGATGATCTCCAGCCATCTGCGTCCGCGATGTAAAGAAACAAATTGGATGTAAATATTGGTAAATTTAACATCAATTAGTTTATTTTCTATCTTGAAATAATTTTAATAAACATTAGCCAGAATTAGCTGTTGATACTGATGATCTCCAACCATCTACGTCCGCGATGTAAAGAAACAAATTGGATGTAAATATTGGTAAATTTAACATCAATTAGTTTATTTTCTATCTTGAAATAATTTTAATAAACATTAGCCGAATTAGCTGTTGATACTGATGATCTCCAGCCATCTACGTCCGCGATGTAAAGAAACAAATTGGATGTAAATATTGGTAAATTTAACATCAATTAGTTTATTTTCTATCTTGAAATAATTTTAATTAACATTAGCCAGAATTAGCTGTTGATACTGATGATCTCCAACCATCTACGTCCGCGATGTAAAGAAACAAATTGGATGTAAATATTGGTAAATTTAACATCAATTAGTTCTTTTCTCTCTTGAAATAATTTTAATAAACATTAGCCAGAATTAGCTGTTGATACTGATAGTCTCAAGCCATCTACATCCGCGATGTAAAGAAACAAATTGGATGTAAATATTGGTAAATTTAACATCAATTAGTTTATTTTCTATCTTGAAATAATTTTAATAAACATTAGCCAGAATTAACTGTTGATCACTGGTAAGTCTCCAGCCATCTCCACTACGTCCACCCGATGTAAAGAAACAAATTGGATGTAAATATTGGTAAATTTAACATCAATTAGTTTATTTTCTATCTTGAAATAATTTTAATAAACATTAGCCAGAATTAGCTGTTGATACTGATGATCTCCAGCCATCTACGTCCACTGATGTAAAGAAACAAATTGGATGTAAATATTGGTAAATTTAACATCAATTAGTTTATTTTCTATCTTGAAATAATTTTAATAAACATTAGCCAGAATTAGCTGTTGATACTGATGATCTCCAACCATCTACGTCCGCGATGTAAAAAAACAAATTGGATGTAAATATTGGTAAATTTAACATCAATTAGTTTATTTTCTATCTTGAAATAATTTTAATAAACATTAGCCAGAATTAGCTGTTGATACTGATGATCTCCAACCATCTACGTCCGCGATGTAAAGAAACAAATTGGATGTAAATATTGGTAAATTTAACATAAATTGGTTATTATATATCTTGAAATAATTTTAATAAACATTAGCCAGAATTAGCTGTCAATGCCTGAAGTGATCTCCAACCATCTACGTCCGCGATGTAAAGAAACAAATTGGATGTAATATTGGTAAATTTAACATCAATTAGTTTATTTTCTATCTTGAAATAATTTTAATAAACATTAGCCAGAATTAGCTGTTGATACTGATGATCTCCAGCCATCTACGTCCGCGATGTAAAAACAAATTGGATGTAAATATTGGTAAATTTAACATCATTAGTTTATTTTCTATCTTGAAATAATTTTAATAAACATTAGCCAGAATTAGCTGTTGATACTGATGATCTCCAACCATCTACGTCCGCGATGTAAAGAAACAAATTGGATGTAAATATTGGTAAATTTAACATCAATTAGTTTATTTTCTATCTTGAAATAATTTTATAAACATTAGCCAGAATTAGCTGTTGATACTGATGATCTCCAACCATCTACGTCCGCGATGTAAAGAAACAAATTGGATGTAAATATTGGTAAATTTAACATCAATTGGTTTATTTTCTATCTTGAAATAATTTTAATAAACATTAGCCAGAATTAGCTGTTGATACTGATGATCTCCAACCATCTACGTCCGCGATGTAAAGAAACAAATTGGATGTAAATATTGGTAAATTTAACATCAATTATTTCGCTTTTCTATCTTGAAATAATTTTAATAAACATTAGCCAGAATTAGCTGTTGATACTGATGATCTCCAACCATCTACGTCCGCGATGTAAAGAAACAAATTGGATGTAAATATTGGTAAATTTAACATCAATTAGTATATTTTCTATCTTGAAATAATTTTAATTAACATTAGCCAGAATTAGCTGTTGATACTGATGATCTCCAGCCATCTACGTCCGCGATGTAAAGAAACAAATTGGATGTAAATATTGGTAAATTTAACATCAATTAGTTTATTTTCTATCTTGTATGAAATAATTTTAATAAACATTAGCCAGAATTAGCTGTTGATACTGATGATCTCCAACCATCTACGTCCGCGATGTAAAGAAACAAATTGGATGTAAATATTGGTAAATTTAACATCAATTAGTTTATTTTCTATCTTGAAATAATTTTAATTAACATTAGCCAGAATTAGCTGTTGATACTGATGATCTCCAGCCATCTACGTCCGCGATGTAAAGCAAAATTGGATGTAAATATTGGTAAATTTAACATCAATTAGTTTATTTTCTATCTTAAATCGTTTAATAAACATTAGCCAGAATTAGCTGTTGATACTGATGATCTCCAACCATCTACGTCCGCGATGTAAAGAAACAAATTGGATGCTAAATATTGGTAAATTTAACATCAATTAGTTTATTTTCTATCTTGAAATAATTTTAATAAAACATTAGCCAGAATGGCTGTTGATACTGATGATCTCCAACCATCTACGTCCGCGATGTAAAGAAACAAATTGGATGTAAATATTGGTAAATTTAACATCAATTAGTTTATTTTCTATCTTGAAATAATTTTAATTAACATTAGCCAGAATTAGCTGTTGATACTGATGATCTCCAGCCATCTACGTCCGCGATGTAAAGAAACAAATTGGATGTAAATATTGGTAAATTTAACATCAATTAGTTTATTTTCTATCTTGAAATAATTTTAATTAACATTAGCCAGAATTAGCTGTTGATACTGATGATCTCCAACCATCTACGTCCGCGATGTAAAAAAACAAATTGGATGTAAATATTGGTAAATTTAACATCAATTAGTTTATTTTCTATCTTAAATAATTTTAATAACATTAGCCAGGGTAGCTGTTGATACTGATGATCTCAACCATCTACGTCCGCGATGTAAAGAAACAAATTGGATGTAAATATTGGTAAATTTAACATCAATTAGTTTATTTTCTATCTTGAAATAATTTTAATTAACATTAGCCCGAATTAGCTGTTGATACTGATGATCTCCAGCCATCTACGTCCGCGATGTAAAAGAAACAAATTGGATGTAAATATTGGTAAATTTAACATCAATTAGTTTATTTTCTATCTTGAAATAATTTTAATTAACATTAGCCAGAATTAGCTGTTGATACTGATGATCTCCAACCATCTACGTCCGCGATGTAAAGAAACAAATTGGATGTAAATATTAGTAGATTTAACATCAATTAGTTTATTTTCTATCTTGAAATAATTTTAATTAACATTAGCCAGAATTAGCTGTTGATGCTGATGATCTCCAGCATCTGCATCCGCGATGCAAGAAACAAATTGGATAGCAAATATTGGTAAATTTAACATCAATTAGTTTATTTTCTATCTTGAAATAATTTTAATTAACATTGGCCAGAATTAGCTGTTGATACTGATGATCTCCAACCATCTACGTCCGCGATGTAAAAGGAAACAAATTGGATGTAAATATTGGTAAATTTAACATCAATTAGTTTATTTTCTATCTTGAAATAATTTTGAGTAGTAGCCAGAATTAGCTGTTAATTACTGATGATCTCCAGCCATCTACGTCCGCGATGTAAAGAAACAAATTGGATGTAATGTTAGTGGGGTTAACATCAATTGGTTATTTTCTATCTTGAAATAATTTTTAATTAACATTAGCCAGAATTAGCTGTTGATACTGATGATCTCCAACCATCTACGTCCGCGATGTAAAGAAACAAATTGGATGTAAATATTGGTAAATTTAACATCAATTAGTTTATTTTCTATCTTGAAATAATTTTAATAAACATTAGCCAGAGATTAGCTGTTGATGCTGATGATCTCCAACCATCTACGTCCGCGATGTAAAGAAACAAATTGGATGTAAATATTGGTAAATTTAACATCAATTAGTTTTTATTTTCTATCTTGAAATAATTTTAATAGCATTAATAGAATTAGCTGTTGATACTGATAGTCTCCAACCATCTACGTCCGCGATGTAAAGAAACAAATTGGATGTAAATATTGGTAAATTTAACATCAATTAGTTTTATTTTCTATCTTGAAATAATTTTAATTAACATTAGCCAGAATTAGCTGTTGATACTGATGATCTCAACCATCTACGTCCGCGATGTAAAGAAACAAATTGGATGTAAATATTGGTAAATTTAACATCAATTAGTTTATTTTCTATCTAGAAATAATTTTTAATAAACATTAGCCAGAATTAGCTGTCGATACTGACAGTGATCTCAACCATCTACGTCCGCGATGTAAAGAAACAAATTGGTTAAAAATATTGGTAAATTTAGCTCAATTGGTTTATTTTCTATCTTGAAATAATTTTAATAAACATTAGCCAGAATTAGCTGTTGATACTGATGATCTCCAACCATCTACGTCCGCACGTTGAAAACAAATTGGATGTAAATATTGGTAAATTTAACATCAATTAGTTTTATTTTCTATCTTGAAATAATTTTAATTAATAACATTAGCGTAAGAATTAGCTGTTTGATACTGATGATCTCCAGCCATCTACGTCCGCGATGTAAAGAAACAAATTGGATGTAAATATTGGTAAATTTAACATCAATTGGTTTATTTTCTATCTTGAAATAATTTAATAAACATTAGCCAAAAATTAGCTGTTGATATGATGATGATCTCCAACCATCTACGTCCGCGATGTAAAAACAAATTGGATGTAAATATTGGTAAATTTAACATCAATTAGTTTATTTCTATCTTGAAATAATTTTATTGACATTAGCCAAAATTAGCTGGCAATGCACACAGTGATCTCATGCATCTGCGTCCGCGATGTAAAGAAACAAATTGGATGTAAATATTGGTAAATTTAACATCAATTAGTTTATTTTTCTATCTTGAAAATAATTTTAAATTAACATTAGCCAGAATTAGCTGTTGATGCTGATGATCTCCAGCCATCTACGTCCGCGATGTAAAGAAACAAATTGGATGTAAATATTGGTAAATTTAACATCAATTGGTTTTATTTTCTGTCTTGAAATAATTTTAATTAACATTAGCCAGAATTAGCTGTTGATACTGATGATCTCCAATAATACGTCCGCGATGTAAAGAAACAAATTGGATGTAAATATTAGCTGGGGCCAACATCAATTAGTTTTTATTTTCTATCTTGAAATAATTTTAATAAACATTGGCAGAATTAGCTGTTGATACTGATCTCCAACCATCTCGTCCACCGATGTAAAAAGAGAAACAAATTGGATGTAAATATTGGTAAATTTAACATCAATTAGTTTATTTTCTATCTTGAAATAATTTTAATAAACATTAGCCAGAATTAGCTGTTGAAAATTACTGACAGTCTCCAACCATCTACGTCCGCGATGTAAAACAAATTGGATATAAATATTGATGATTTAACATTAATTGAATTTATAGTTTATTTTCTATCTTGAAATAATTTTAATTAACATTAGCCAAATTATTAACGATACTGATGATCTCCAACCATCTACGTCTTGATGTAAAAAAGAAGCAAATTGGATGTAAATATTGGTAAATTTAACATCAATTAGTTTATTATCTTTGAAATAATTTTAATAAACATTGTGGAATTAGCTGTTGATACTGATGATCTCAACCATCTACGTCCGCGATTAACAAAGAAACAAATTGGATGTAAATATTGGTAAATTTAACATCAATTAGTTTATTTCTATCTTGAAATAATTTTAATTAACATTGGCTTAAGAATTAGCTGTTGATACTGATGATGTCCAACCATCTACGTCCGCGATGTAAAAAAGAAACAAATTGGATGTAAATATTGGTAAATTTAACATCAATTAGTTTATTTCTATCTTGAAAATAATTTTAATTAACATTAGCGAATTGGCTAAACGATGCTGATGATCTCTGACACCATCTACGTCCGCGATGTAAAGAAACAAATTGGATGTAAATATTGGTAAATTTAACATCAATTAGTTTATTTTCTATCTTGAAATAATTTTAATTAACAGTAGCCAGAATTGACTGTTGATACAATGATCTCCAGCCATCTACGTCCGCGATGCTGCGCAAAAACAAATTATGGATATAAATATTGAAGTAGTGCATCAACATTCTGGTTGTGCTATCAGAAATAATTTTAATTAACGATGACGAAATTAGCTGTTGATACTGATGATCCCAACCATCTACGTCGCGATGTAGAAACAAATTGGATGTAAATATTGGTAAATTTAACATCAGTTAGTTTGTTTCTACCTCTTGAAATAATTTTAATAAACATTAGCCAGAATTAGCTGTTGATATGATGATCTCCAACCATCTACGTCCGCGATGTAAAAAAACAAATTGAATCTAAATATTGGTAAATTTAACATCAATTAGTTTATTTTCTATCTTGAAATAATTTTAATAAACATTGACAGAATTAGCTGTTGATACTGATGATCTCCAACTATCTACGTCCTTGATGTAAGGAAACAAATTGGATGTAAATATTGTAAATTTAACATCAAATTAGTTTATTTTCTATCGCGGAAATAATTTTAATTAACATTAGCCAGAATTAGCTGTTGATACTGATGATCTCCAACCATCTACGTCCGCGATGTAAAGAAACAAATTGGATGTAAATATTGGTAAATTTAACATCATTAGTTTATTTTCTTATCTTGAAAATAATTTTAATTAACATTAGCCAGAATTAGCTGTTGATACTGATGATCTCCAACCATCTACGTCCGCGATGTAAAGAAACAAATTGGATGTAAATATTGGTAAATTTAACATCAATTAGTTTATTTTCTCTTGAAATAATTTTAATAAACATTAGCCAGAATTGGCTGTTGATACTGATGATCTCAACCATCTACGTCCGCGATGTAAAGAAACAAATTGGATGTAAATATTGGTAAATTTAACATCAATTGGTTTATTTCTATCTTGAAATAATTTTAATTAACATTAGCAGAATTGGCTGTTGATACTGATGATCTCCAGCCATCTACGTCCGCGATGTAAAGAAACAAATTGGATGTAAATATTGGTAAATTTAACATCAATTGGTTTACTTTCTATCTTGAAATAATTTTAATAAACATTAGCCAGAATTAGCTGTTGATACTGATGATCTCCAGCCATCTACGTCCGCG
>JBBBDQ010012627.1:0-11587 GCA_037127315.1 Ascarosepion bandense
AAATGTTCCCTTAGTTTTGCTGGTGCTAAACTAGAATTTCTCAACTTGATGTTGTAAATCATGCATTCAGGAGGCTAATCTTTCATCATGCTCCAATATACACATGAATCCATGTATTCATAAAACCATCTTTTTTTTCAATATAAGGATTGAAGGATTGAAAGATTAGGCAGGAATCATGCATTCAGGAGCCTAATCTTTCATCATGTTCATATACACATGAATCCATGTATTCATAAAACCATCTTTTTTTTTCAATAATATAAAAGGATTGGAAAGATTAGGCAGAAATCATGCATTCAGGAGCCTAATCTTTCATCATGCTCCAATATACACATGAATCCATGTATTCATAAAACCATCTTTTTTTTTCAATATAAATACTGAAGGATTGAAAGATTAGGCAGAAATCATGCATTCAGGAGCCTAATCTTTCATCATGCTCCAATATACACATGAATCCATGTATTCATAAAACCATCTTTTTTTTCAATATAAAAGTGATTGAAAGATTAGGTAGAAATCATGCATTCAGGAGCCTAATCTTTCATCATGTTCGATATACACATGAATCCATGTATTCATAAAACCATCTTTTTTTTCAATATGTATGATTTAAGATTGAAAGATTAGGCAGAAATCATGCATTCAGGAGCCTAATCTTTCATCATGCTCCAATATACACATGAATCCATGTATTCATAAACCATCTTTTTTTTCAATATAAAAGGATTGAAGGATTGAAAGATTAGGCAGAAATCATGCATTCAGGAGCTTAATCTTTCATCATGCTCCAATATACACATGAATCCATGTATTCATAAAACCATCTTTTTTTTCAATATAAAAGGATTGAAGGATTGAAAGATTAGGCAGAAATCATGCATTCAGGAGCCTAATCTTTCATCATGCTCCAATATACACATGAATCCATGTATTCATAAAACCATCTTTTTTTTTCAATATAAAAGGATTGAAGGATTGAAAGATTAGGCAGAAATCATGCATTCAGGAGCCTAATCTTTCATCATGTCTAACATACACATGAATCCATGTATTCATAAAACCATCTTTTTTTTCAATATAAAAGGATTGAAGGATTGAAAGATTAGGCAGAAATCATGCATTCAGGAGCCTAATCTTTCATCATGCTCCGATATACACATGAATCCATGTATTCATAAAACCATCTTTTTTTTCAATATAAAAGGATTGAAGGATTGAAAGATTAGGCAGAAATCATGCATTCAGGAGCCTAATCTTTCATCATGCTCCAATATACACATGAATCCATGTATTCATAAAACCATCTTTTTTTTCAATATAAAAGGATTGAAAGATTAGGCAGAAATCATGCATTCAGGAGCCTAATCTTTCATCATGCTCCAATATACACATGAATCCATGTATTCATAAAACCATCTTTTTTTTCAATATAAAAGGATTGAAAGATTAGGCAGAAATCATGTATTCAGGAGCCTAATCTTTCATCATGCTCCAATATACACATGAATCCATGTATTCATAAAACCATTCTTTTTTTTCAATATAAAAGGATTGAAGGATTGAAAGATTAGGCAGAAATCATGCATTCAGGAGCCTAATCTTTCATCATGCTCCGATATACACATGAATCCACATTCATAAAACCATCTTTTTTTTCAATATAAAAGGATTGAAGGATTGAAAGATTAGGCAGAAATCATGCATTCAGGAGCCTAATCTTTCATCATGCTCCAATATACACATGAATCCATGTATTCATAAAACCATCTTTTTTTTCAATATAAAAGGATTGAAAGATTAGGCAGAAATCATGCATTCAGGAGCCTAATCTTTCATCATGTTCCAATATACACATGAATCCATGTATTCATAAAACCATCTTTTTTTTTCAATATAAAGGGATTGAAGGATTGAAAGATTAGGCAGAAATCATGCATTCAGGAGCCTAATCTTTCATCATGCTCCAATATACACATGAATCCATGTATTCATAAAACCATCTTTTTTTTCAATATAAAAGGATTGAAGGATTGAAAGATTAGGCAGAAATCATGCATTCAGGAGCCTAATCTTTCATCATGCTCCGATATACACATGAATCCATGTATTCATAAACCATCTTTTTTTTCAATATAAAAGGATTGAAAGATTAGGCAGAAATCATGCATTCAGGAGCCTAATCTTTCATCATGCTCCAATATACACATGAATCCATGTATTCATAAAACCATCTTTTTTTTCAATATAAAAGGATTGAAGGATTGAAAGATTAGGCAGAAATCATGCATTCAGGAGCCTAATCTTTCATCATGCTCCAATATACACATGAATCCATGTATTCATAAAACCATCTTTTTTTTCAATATAAAAGGATTGAAGGATTGAAAGATTAGGCAGAAATCATGCATTCAGGAGCCTAATCTTTCATCATGCTCCAATATACACACGAATCCATGTATTCATAAAACCATCTTTTTTTTCAATATAAAAGGATTGAAGGATTGAAAGATTAGGCAGAAATCATGCATTCAGGAGCCTAATCTTTCATCATGCTCCAATATACACATGAATCCATGTATTCATAAAACCATCTTTTTTTTCAATATAAAAGGATTGAAGGATTGAAAGATTAGGCAGAAATCATGCATTCAGGAGCCTAATCTTTCATCATGCTCCAATATACACATGAATCCATGTATTCATAAAACCATCTTTTCAATATAAAAGGATTGAAGGATTGAAAGATTAGGCAGAAATCATGCATTCAGGAGCCTAATCTTTCATCATGCTCCGATATACACATGAATCCATGTATTCATAAAACCATCTTTTTTTTCAATATAAAAGGATTGAAAGATTAGGCAGAAATCATGCATTCAGGAGCCTAATCTTTCATCATGCTCCAATATACACATGAATCCATGTATTCATAAAACCATCTTTTTTTCAATATAAAAAGGATTGAAGGATTGAAAGATTAGGCAGAAATCATGCATTCAGAGCCTAATCTTTCATCATGCTCCGATATACACATGAATCCATGTATTCATAAAACCATCTTTTTTTTTTCAATATAAAAGGATTGAAAGATTAGGTGAAATCATGCATTCAGGAGCCTAATCTTTCATCATGCTCCAATATACACATGAATCCATGTATTCATAAAACCATCTTTTTTTCAATATAAAAGGATTGAAGGATTGAAAGATTAGGCAGAAATCGTTGCATTCAGGAGCCTAATCTTTCATCATGCTCCGATATACACACGAATCCATGTATTCATAAAACCATCTTTTTTTTTCAATATAAAAGGATTGAAAGACTAGGGCAGGAATCATGCATTCAGGAGCCTAATCTTTCATCATGCTCCGATATACACACGAATCCATGTATTCATAAAACCATCTTTTTTTTCAATATAAAAGGATTGAAGGATTGAAAGATTAGGCAGAAATCATGCATTCAGGAGCCTAATCTTTCATCATGCTCCGATATACACACGAATCCATGTATTCATAAAACCATCTTTTTTTTCAATATAAAAGGATTGAAGGATTGAAAGATTAGGCAGAAATCATGCATTCAGGAGCCTAATCTTTCATCATGCTCCGATATACACACGAATCCATGTATTCATAAAACCATCTTTTTTTTCAATATAAAAGGATTGAAAGATTAGGCAGAAATCATGCATTCAGGAGCCTAATCTTTCATCATGCTCCGATATACACACGAATCCATGTATTCATAAAACCATCTTTTTTTTCAATATAAAAGGATTGAAAGATTAGGCAGGAATCATGCATTCAGGAGCCTAATCTTTCATCATGCTCCGATATACACACGAATCCATGTATTCATAAAACCATCTTTTTTTTCAATATAAAAGGATTGAAGGATTAGGCAGGAATCATGCATTCAGGAGCCTAATCTTTCATCATGCTCCGATATACACATGAATCCATGTATTCATAAAACCATCTTTTTTTTCAATATAAAAGGATTGAAAGATTAGGCAGGAATCATGCATTCAGGAGCCTAATCTTTCATCATGCTCCGATATACACACGAATCCATGTATTCATAAAACCATCTTTTTTTTCAATATAAAAGGATTGAAGGATTGAAAGATTAGGCAGAAATCATGCATTCAGAGCCTAATCTTTCATCATGCTCCGATATACACACGAATCCATGTATTCATAAAACCATCTTTTTTTTCAATATAAAAGGATTGAAGGATTGAAAGATTAGGCAGAAATCATGCATTCAGGAGCCTAATCTTTCATCATGCTCCGATATACACACGAATCCATGTATTCATAAAACCATCTTTTTTTCTCAATATAAAAGGATTGAAGGATTGAAAGATTAGCAGAAATCATGCATTCAGGAGCCTAATCTTTCATCATGCTCCGATATACACACGAATCCATGTATTCATAAAACCATCTTTTTTTTCAATATAAAAGGATTGAAGGATTGAAAGATTAGGCAGAAATCATGCATTCAGGAGCCTAATCTTTCATCATGCTCCAATATACACATGAATCCATGTATTCATAAAACCATCTTTTTCAATATAAAAGGATTGAAGGGATTGAAAGATTAGGCAGAAATCATGCATTCAGGAGCCTAATCTTTCATCATGTCTTGATATACACATGAATCCATGTATTCATAAAACCATCTTTTTTTTCAATATAAAAAAGGATTGAAAGATTAGGCAGAAATCATGCATTCAGGAGCCTAATCTTTCATCATGCTCCAATATACACATGAATCCTATGTATTCATAAAACCATCTTTTTTTTCAATATAAAAGGATTGAAGGATTGAAAGATTAGGCAGAAATCATGCATTCAGGAGCCTAATCTTTCATCATGCTCCGATATACACACGAATCCATGTATTCATAAAACCATCTTTTTTTTCAATATAAAAGGATTGAAAGATTAGGGCAGGAATCATGCATTCAGGAGCCTAATCTTTTCCATGTTCGATATACACACGAATCCATGTATTCATAAAACCATCTTTTTTTTCAATATAAAAGGATTGAAGGATTGAAAGATTAGGCAGAAATCATGCATTCAGGAGCCTAATCTTTCATCATGCTCCGATATACACACGAATCCATGTATTCATAAAACCATCTTTTTTTCAATATAAAAGGATTGAAGGATTGAAAGATTAGGCAGAAATCATGCATTCAGGAGCCTAATCTTTCATCATGCTCCGATATACACACGAATCCATGTATTCATAAAACCATCTTTTTTTTCAATATAAAAGGATTGAAAGATTAGGCAGAAATCATGCATTCAGGAGCCTAATCTTTCATCATGCTCCGATATACACACGAATCCATGTATTCATAAAACCATCTTTTTTTTCAATATAAAAGGATTGAAAGATTAGGCAGGAATCATGCATTCAGGAGCCTAATCTTTCATCATGCTCCGATATACACACGAATCCATGTATTCATAAACCATCTTTTTTTCAATATAAAAGGATTGAAGGATTAGCAGGATCTGCATTCAGGAGCCTAATCTTTCATCATGCTCCGATATACACATGAATCCATGTATTCATAAAACCATCTTTTTTTTCAATATAAAAGGATTGAAAGATTAGGCAGGAATCATGCATTCAGGAGCCTAATCTTCATCATGCTCCGACATACACACGAATCCATGTATTCATAAAACCATCTCTTTTTTTTCAATATAAAAGGATTGAAGGGATTTAAAGATTAGCAGAAATTTGCATTCAGGAGCCTAATCTTTCATCATGCTCCGATATACACACGAATCCATGTATTCATAAAACCATCTTTTTTTTCAATATAAAAGGATTGAAGGATTGAAAGATTAGCAGAAATCATGCATTCAGGAGCCTAATCTTTCACTATGTCTGTATACACACGAATCCATGTATTCATAAAACCATCTTTTTTTAACATAAAAGGATTGAAGGATTGAAAGATTAGGCAGAAATCATGCATTCAGGAGCCTAATCTTTCATCATGCTCCGATATACACACGAATCCATGTATTCATAAAACCATCTTTTTTTTCAATATAAAAGGATTGAAGGATTGAAAGATTAGGCAGAAATCATGCATTCAGGAGCCTAATCTTTCATCATGCTCCGATATACACGAATCCATGTATTCATAAAACCATCTCCTTTTTTTCAATATAAAAGGATTGAAGGATTGAAAGATTAGGCAGAAATCATGCATTCAGGAGCCTAATCTTTCATCATGCTCCGATATACACACGAATCCATGTATTCATAAAACCATCTTTTTTTTCAATATAAAAGGATTTTTGAAAGATTAGTATAATCATGCATTCAGGAGCCTAATCTTTCATCATGCTCCGATATACATGAATCCATGTATTCATAAAACCACTTTTTTTCAATATAAAAGGATTGAAAGATTAGGCAGGAATCATGCATTCAGGAGCCTAATCTTTCATCATGCTCCGATATACACACGAATCCATGTATTCATAAAACCATCTTTTTTTCAATATAAAAAGGATTGAAGGATTGAAAGATTAGGTGAAATCATGCATTCAGGAGCCTAATCTTTCATCATGCTCCGATATACACACGAATCCATGTATTCATAAACCATCTTTTTTTCAATATAAAAGGATTGAAAGATTAGGTGAATCATGGTATTCAGGAGCCTAATCTTTCATCAGTGCTCCGATATACACACTAATCCATGTATTCATAAAACCATCTTTTTTTCAACATAAAAAGAATTGAAGGATTGAAAGATTAGGCAGAAATCATGCATTCAGGAGCCTAATCTTTCATCATGCTCCGATATACACACGAATCCATGTATTCATAAAACCATCTTTTTTTTCAATATAAAAGGATTGAAGGATTAGGCAGGAATCACATTCAGGAGCCTAATCTTTCATCATGCTCCGATATACACATGAATCCATGTATTCATAAAACCATCTTTTTCAATATAAAAGGATTGAAGGATTGAAAGATTAGGCAGAACAGCATTCAGGAGCCTAATCTTTCATCATGCTCCGATATACACATGAATCCATGTATTCATAAAACCATCTTTTTTTCAATATAAAAGGATTGGAAGATTAGGCAGGAATCATGCATTCAGGAGCCTAATCTTTCATCATGCTCCGATATACACATGAATCCATGTATTCATAAAACCATCTTTTTTTTCAATATAAAAGGATTGGAAGATTAGGCAGGAATCATGCATTCAGGAGACTAATCTTTCATCATGCTCCCATATACACGAATCCATGTATTCATAAAACCATCTTTTTTTTCAATATAAAAGGATTGAAGGATTGAAAGATTAGGTGGAATCATGCATTCAGGAGCCTAATCTTTCATCATGCTCCGATATACACACGAATCCATGTATTCATAAAACCATCTTTTTTTTCATTATAAAAGGATTGAAGGATTAGTGAATCATGCATTCAGGAGCCCAATCTTCATCATGCTCCGATATACACACGAATCCATGTATTCATAAACCATCTTTTTTTTCAATATAAAAGGATTGAAGGATTAGGCAGGAATCATGCATTCAGGAGCCTAATCTTTCATCATGCTCCGATATACACATGAATCCATGTATTCATAAAACCATCTTTTTTTTTCAATATAAAAGGATTGAAAGATTAGGCAGAAATCATGCATTCAGGAGCCTAATCTTTCATCATGCTCCGATATACACACGAATCCATGTATTCATAAAACCATCTTTTTTTTCAATATAAAAGGATTGAAGGATTAGGCAGGAATCATGCATTCAGGAGCCTAATCTTTCATCATGCTCCGATATACACACGAATCCATGTATTCATAAAACCATCTTTTTTTTCAATATAAAAGGATTGAAGGATTAGGCAGGAATCATGCATTCAGGAGCCTAATCTTTCATCATGCTCCGATATACACATGAATCCATGTATTCATAAAACCATCTTTTTTTTCAATATAAAAGGATTGAAAGATTAGGCAGAAATCATGCATTCAGGAGCCTAATCTTTCATCATGCTCCGATATACACATGAATCCATGTATTCATAAAACCATCTTTTTTTTCAATATAAAAGGATTGAAGGATTGAAAGATTAGGCAGGAATCATGCATTCAGGAGCCTAATCTTTCATCATGCTCCGATATACACACACGAATCCATGTATTCATAAAACCATCTTTTTTTTCAATATAAAAGGATTGAAGGATTAGGCAGGAATCATGCATTCAGGAGCCCAATCTTTCATCATGCTCCGATATACACACGAATCCATGTATTCATAAAACCATCTTTTTTTTTCAATATAAAAGGATTGAAGGATTAGGCAGGAATCATGCATTCAGGAGCCTAATCTTTCATCATGCTCCGATATACACATGAATCCATGTATTCATAAAACCATCTTTTTTTTCAATATAAAAGGATTGAAAGATTAGGCAGAAATCATGCATTCAGGAGCCTAATCTTTCATCATGCTCCGATATACACACGAATCCATGTATTCATAAACCATCTTTTTTTTCAATATAAAAGGATTGAAGGATTAGGCAGGAATCATGCATTCAGGAGCCTAATCTTCATCATGCTCCGATATACACGAATCCAGCGTATTCATAAAACCATCTTTTTTTTCAATATAAAAGGATTGAAGGATTAGGCAGGAATCATGCATTCAGGAGCCTAATCTTTCATCATGTCTACATACACATGAATCCATGTATTCATAAAACCATCTTTTTTTTCAATATAAAAGGATTGAAAGATTAGGCAGAAATCATGCATTCAGGAGCCTAATCTTTCATCATGCTCCGATATACACATGAATCCATGTATTCATAAAACCATCTTTTTTTTCAATATAAAAGGATTGAAGGATTGAAAGATTAGGCAGGAATCATGCATTCAGGAGCCTAATCTTTCATCATGCTCCGATATACACACGAATCCATGTATTCATAAAACCATCTTTTTTTCAATATAAAAAGGATTAAAGGATGAAAGATTAGGTGAATCATGCATTCAGGAGCCTAATCTTTCATCATGCTCCGATATACACACGTGAATCCATGTATTCATAAAACCATCTTTTTTTTCAATATAAAAGGATTGAAGGATTAGGCAGGAATCATGCATTCAGGAGCCTAATCTTTCATCATGCTCCGATATACACACGAATCCATGTATTCATAAAACCATCTTTTCAATATAAAAGGATTGAAGGATTAGGCAGGAATCATGCATTCAGGAGCCTAATCTTTCATCATGCTCCGATATACACACGAATCCATGTATTCATAAAACCATCTTTTTTTTCATTATAAAAGGATTGAAGGATTAGGCAGGAACTGCATTCAGGAGCCTAATCTTTCATCATGCTCCGATATACACACGAATCCATGTATTCATAAAACCATCTTTTTTTTTCAATATAAAAGGATTGGAAGGATTAGGCAGGAATCATGCATTCAGGAGCCTAATCTTTCATCATGCTCCGATATACACATGAATCCATGTATTCATAAAACCATCTTTTTTTTCAATATAAAAGGATTGAAAGATTAGGCAGAAATCATGCATTCAGGAGCCTAATCTTTCATCATGCTCCGATATACACACGAATCCATGTATTCATAAAACCATCTTTTTTTTTCAATATAAAAGGATTGAAGGATTAGGCAGGAATCATGCATTCAGGAGCCTAATCTTTCATCATGTCTCATATACACACGAATCCATGTATTCATAAAACCATCTTTTTTTTTCAATATAAAAGGATTGAAGGATTAGGGTGAATCATGCATTCAGGAGCCTAATCTTTCATCATGCTCCGATATACACATGAATCCATGTATTCATAAACCATCTTTTTTTTCAATATAAAAGGATTGAAAGATTAGGCAGAAATCATGCATTCAGGAGCCTAATCTTTCATCATGCTCCGATATACACACGAATCCATGTATTCATAAAACCATCTTTTTTTTTCAATATAAAAGGATTGAAGGATTAGGCAGGAATCATGCATTCAGGAGCCTAATCTTTCATCATGCTCCGATATACACACGAATCCATGTATTCATAAAACCATCTTTTTTTTCAATATAAAAGGATTGAAGGATTAGGCAGGAATCATGCATTCAGGAGCCTAATCTTTCATCATGCTCCGATATACACATGAATCCATGTATTCATAAAACCATCTTTTTTTTTTCAATATAAAAGGATTGAAAGATTAGGCAGAAATCATGCATTCAGGAGCCTAATCTTTCATCATGCTCCGATATACACATGAATCCATGTATTCATAAACCATCTTTTTTTTCAATATAAAAGGATTGAAGGATTGAAAGATTAGGCAGGAATCATGCATTCAGGAGCCTAATCTTTCATCATGCTCCGATATACACACGAATCCATGTATTCATAAAACCATCTTTTTTTTCAATATAAAAGGATTGAAGGATTGAAAGATTAGGCAGGAATCATGCATTCAGGAGCCTAATCTTTCATCATGCTCCGATATACACACGAATCCATGTATTCATAAAACCATCTTTTTTTTCAATATAAAAGGATTGAAGGATTAGGCAGGAATCATGCATTCAGGAGCCTAATCTTTCATCATGCTCCGATATACACGAATCCATGTATTCATAAAACCATCTTTTTTTCAATATAAAAGGATTGAAGGATTAGGTAGAATCATGCATTCAGGAGCCTAATCTTTCATCATGCTCCGATATACACATGAATCCATGTATTCATAAAACCATCTTTTTTTTTTTTCATTATAAAAGGATTGAAGGATTAGGCAGGAATCATGCATTCAGAGCCTAATCTTTCATCATGCTCCGATATACACACGAATCCATGTATTCATAAAACCATCTTTTTTTTCAATATAAAAGGATTGAAGGATTAGGCAGGAATCATGCATTCAGGAGCCTAAATCTTTCATCATGCTCCGATATACACATGAATCCATGTATTCATAAAACCATCTTTTTTTTCAATATAAAAGGATTGAAAGATTAGGCAGAAATCATGCATTCAGGAGCCTAATCTTTCATCATGCTCCGATATACACACGAATCCATGTATTCCATAAAACCATCTTTTTTTTCAATATAAAAGGATTGGAAGATTAGGCAGGAATCATGCATTCAGGAGCCTAATCTTTCATCATGCTCCGATATACACATGAATCCATGTATTCATAAAACCATCTTTTTTTTCAATATAAAAGGATTGAAAGATTAGGCAGGAATCATGCATTCAGGAGCCTAATCTTTCATCATGCTCCGATATACACATGAATCCATGTATTCATAAAACCATCTTTTTTTTTCAATATAAAAGGATTGAAAGATTAGGCAGAAATCATGCATTCAGGAGCCTAATCTTTCATCATGCTCCGATATACACATGAATCCATGTATTCATAAAACCATCTTTTTTTCAATATAAAAGGATTGAAAGATTAGGCAGGAATCATGCATTCAGGAGCCTAATCTTTCATCA
>JBBBDQ010012631.1:0-17265 GCA_037127315.1 Ascarosepion bandense
TTCCTGGTCCCCATATATTCAGTGTGGAGTTGTAGCGTTTTAGTCTCCAGGACAACTCCAATTAATCTTTTGGCCTTCCTGCTGAAGCCATGAACAGGACGTCCCACATGGCATTGCTCTTCCTCGCCACGGCCCTAGCATTCAACTTCAGAGTTGCAATTGCCTCCTCAAATGCGTCTCTAGTTATTCCTACCATCTTATGAGACTTGATGTCTTTAGTTATCAGCGTAATAATACGCACTTCTATTCTAGCTAGTTCTTCCGGAACAGAGACCAGCTCAGTTCCTTTAATGTACTGAGCGTACTTGACCTTCATTTCGTCATAGAACTCTTCTCCCTTCATTATCATCTTTCCCCCTGTCCATCCAGAGGTCGAGGGTTTAGGTGATCCCGGTCCTGATAGCACAGTTACTGATGCTGGTAAACCAGCTGCTGGAACTGAAGGGGGATAAATCCGCGGCGGTAATGCCCAATCCCCCTCCTTTCCTCCCACCGAGGCCGTGGTGGGAGGAACTACTTCCCCAGGCCCTTCCGAGGCCATGCCTCCCAAGAGGCCGAACCACGGACGCTTGTCTTCCGGCGTTTCGCGTTTTACCGCTACTTTTGCGCGGGCCTGAGCAATAAACTTAGGCTGGAACACAATTGTCCAGGAAACAAAGCAATAGTAAGTATCACTCAGGAACAGATACTACACTTTGATCCTCTGCCATTTACCACACAACACAAGATTGGGAGGAAATGACTAGTTTTATTTATCTTTTATTACAAAGATTATGGCACAAGGCCGAAAAATGGGAGGGGGAACAAAACTTGGGGTGGTCTTCAGTACTCTATCTTATACCTAGCTAATCGGATTCACGACCCATACATACGTTACAATTTTCTCAATCACCATAAGAATTTGTCCATCAACACTCATACATATCGTACACCAAAATACCGCACAAACCATACCAGGGACCTACAAAACGCCCCAAATGTACACCAAAATTTGTGACTATATACAAAATATACTACAAAAATAGATTTAAAAATTTGTGCATGAAATGACATGATGGGAAGGGGTATGAAGAAACAAAAAATCCCCAAAACAAAAACAATGTCAAATGAAAACATATACATAGTGTTAGTAAGACCCAAACACACCCTCATAATTAAAGAGGCCACTGTATTCTGCCTTAAAGGCAAAATCAAGTAGCTCTCTTTCTACAGAGGAATGGAGAAGCAGGTTAAAAATAAATTGGACTGGAATATATAAGGCTGACCCAGCCGAGAGTATAACAGGACAAAATAACGCTGGACAAAGGGGATCTCGAACTGGATCATAACAAAAGTATTGGAGCCAGGAACAGGCTAGGACAACCCATACACTCACATTAACTAGGTACACAAAAGAATTTCTACCTTAACCACGGGAAAGGTTCCAAGGAATCCCCCCGATGTGATAAGCAGATCTAAAAAGAAAATCAAGGCTAGCCCCGGTCACACGAACCAGGCTCGCTGCATGTATCCACCTTTCGCAAAAGTCTGTCGGGTGCAGCCGTTTCCGTTCAGTTCTAATCTTCATTTTGAGCTGGTGCTCAAGATATCGGATTAGATCCTGATCCGAAAGACGACCGCCCCGCAAGACTTCCTCCAGTCGCGTCGTCCATATCACCATTCTAGCCGAAGCCAGCAGCGTCAAACACCATCCGCTTCACTCCAGAGTACGGGGGCAACACATTGTCCACAGCGTATGCGCGATCAATGAGCACGAGCTCCGCGGCGCGGCATGCGAGCAGTCAACTCGCCGACACGCGCCCACAACGGGCAGACGCGCGAACAATGGAAGAAAGGCGTGCGCAGACGTCTCCTTAATTCCAAGGTTGCAACGTTCACAATCCCTGGCAAATCCGCCAGGCCCATTGCGAAACGCTTGTCATTGAGAGACAAACCATTCCGAGCCAATCGCCAGGTCGAAGAGAAAACTCAGAGTTGCTGAGCCAATCTGCACCTGGCGCCCAAGACCAATGAGAGCGGTACTCCACTCTCGACATGCCGAGCTTACTCCACAGCTTATCCTTCACGGCGCCCTCCACTAATCCCCGATAGAAGATTTTCCTAGGCTTTGAAAGGTCACTGGACCGTGGAATGGCCTGTAAAGCCGCCAGACATTCGAGCAGGAATTTCGGTCGCACCCGAGGCCTGACGGTCAGCCATAGGGTCGGGGGCGTGATGGTAAGACGGGAACATGTCCTCACACTACCCCCGCAAGCAACCGATCTTCCTCCAACGCGCGCCTGAGGAATGCCAACCTTGAAGCGAGCACGTGGCTCCTCAAGTGTGGCACCCCAGACCCCTTGACACGGACGGAGGCAACAGACTCCTTTGTCGACCATGTGTTTGCGTCCTCTCCAAAGACAGGAGAATAGCAAACGCTCGAGCGCCTTCTCATGATCGTCACAAAGGGGAAGTACTGACAGCCGGTAAAGGATCATGGGAAAGAATGTGTTACACCTCCGCCAAGCCCTTCACGGAGAGACCCCGTGACGCCAAATCTTGACCGACGCGCCGACCTTTGCCGTACTTCTGACCAGTTTTTCTCCAGCTGTAAGTCCGGACCGAACCAAACTCCGAGGGTTGACCGGCCCGTCCGTCCAGCTGAAGGGCCCCAGGAGGGAAACTCCCTTCCAGGCACCTAACCGCAAGCCGGATGACTTGTCGCAGTTAATTCTGGCCCCTGTCACCTTCTCGTACCGTACAAGCGCCTGGTGTACCGCCTCTATGTCCCTGCGGGAGGACACAAAGGTCGTTACGTCATCGGCGTACGCAGAAACCCTGGCTCGAGCTCCGCCAGGGACTTCAATTCCACGCAGGACCGGACTGCCAGTCTCGTCCCTCAGCCGGCGAAGGAGGGGCTCCAACGCCAAGACATAAAGGAGAGAAGACAGTGGACAACCCTGTCGGACCGACCTGGAGCAACGCAGCGCCCGACAACTTCCGTTCACCTGTACCACAGCCTGGGGGAGCGATACAGAAAGGCTAATCCAGCGGCTGAAGTCGGGTTTGATCCGGCGGCCTGCAGGACAGCAACCAGGTAGCCATGGTCAATCCTATCAAATGCCTTGGACTGATCTAAATTGATCAGCGCGGCCTCATCGTCGTCTTCTACACCCTCAAATATGATCGTGCGAATCAGGAGTTGCTCTGAATTGTTCTCCCCTTCACAGAACAAGTCTGATCCGGTTCCAACAGAGACTCGGCAACTAGCTGCAAGCGTTCGTCAGGATCTTGGCCAAAATCTTTAACTCTGTGTTTAGCAGAGTTATGGGCCTAATCATCTAGTTCCCTCCCAACCTTCTTGCCTTTTCTCAGCAGCGTGATCACGCCCCTGGTGATCCGACCGGGGATGGACCCCTGCCGAAACCAGTGGTTGAACACGACAGCCAAGAGCGGGACAAAAGGTGCGACATCCTCAAGTACAATTCATGAGCCAAACCATCCAAACCTGGCGACTTGCCACTGCCGACCTTCTTCAAAGCCACGTAGATTTCGTCCTCCGTAATCTCCCCTTCGCAGCTAGCCGCTTCAGCCGGCGAAAGCCAGGGAAAGTCAGCCAAATAGCTGCGAAACTCCTCGTCACGGAGACCAGGCTCGCCCAATCGGTGTTCGAAATGCTGCCGGAACGCCCCGCACATGTCGTCAGTGGACCTACGGAGATGTCCCTCCGGGTCGCGTACCTCTCGAATGTACCGGTCGCCGGCTCGGCGAATTTCTTCCTTGCGCAGTTCCGCGCCCATTTTCACAGCTTCGGAAGACATCTTGCTTAACTTAGCCCTAATTACCTGACCCATGTAGCGCCCGCTAGTCGAACGCTCCAGGGCCTCCCTGGCTAAGGCTATTTCTAGGGAATCCCCACCAGCCTCCGCCCGGGCGAAATTAGCTCTAAGTGTCTTTGCCTCCGCAGCCTTATCTAGGTTGAGCCGTTGGCTATATTTGGTGGCGAAAGACCTAATGGAGTCCTTAAGACTAACCCACCACTTACTCCCAATGACTCGCCCAATTAACGCCCGCTGAACTAGTTTTGTCAGCTGGTTACGAAAGTCCCGCCTGTCCAGTAAGGACTGGTTGAACTTCCAATAGCCAGCTAACCTAGGCCTAAAATCTAACACCACACGGGCACAAACGGGTTGTGGTCCGTGTAGCCTAACCAGTGGAACGTTGGACATTCTAAAGTGCTATGTCGGCTTCTCTGTAACACCCTATCCGGTGCTGATACGGGTAGAGGGCCAACTACGCGTCCACGTCCACATGCTCCTTCGGATGATCGACCCGGTATCTTGTCGACGAGACCAAAATCGCCGACCAGATTGACCGAGCTAGAATTACCCACTCCACCCATAGCGCCCCCTCCCTCTATCCCATTTGGGGGTTAGGATGGCATTCAGTCCCCAACTAAGATTAGCCGTGTTGAATGCACCATGAAGGGCTCCATCCGAAAAGAAAGAGACACGCTCACCTTGAACATTAGGCGCATAAACCGCAATCAGCCGGAACGACTTGCTTTTCACTGCAATATCGGCCACGATCAGCCGGCCCTCGGCACCGACATGGACAAGGTCAACCCTCGCGTCCAGGGTACGCTTAACCAGCAAAGAAACACCTCTGGCCCGCCGGCTCCGCTATGCTGGGCCAAGCGACAAAGTCGTCATCCAGCACACACGAGTCGACTTCGCAAACAAAGTGAGTCTGTTGGATCGCGGCCACATCCACGCCGTACGACAAGGAGTCACGAAGCAGGCGAACCGCCTTGCCCCGATCCCTCCAGGCCATACGCATTCAAACTGGCTATCTTGATAGACATTTCTTAGGCCTGAAAAAGAACAAGAAAAACATGCAACAACGGCTCTATTTCATACGGGAAAAAAATCTCTGGTGGCTGGGACCCCGACGGACTGTCCTAGGGACCCTGTACCTACTTAGATCGGACGTAATTCGTCCGTCTAGGACAATACCGCCGACGTCCGTTGAATAGATAAGTTTTACCACCCTATATAAGCAGGGGTGGAGTATTACGGGGAACCTCCCCGAACAATTTTTAGCCATTTTCACCTCGAATTCAGGTGACTGTTCTTTGACCATGTTAAGTTTTGGATACTGCTTGGACCTCTGCGATATGGTCCCAGACCCGCAGGTTCCCCGGTATTCTAACCAGGGTGATGACACCAGGGCCTGGGCAAAGTTCCTCGGGTCTTCCGTAGAGACCCTTCACAGAGGTCAATTTTAAAAGAGGCTTCAGTAGCCTTCGTCGCTGCGAACCACTCCTCTGAAATGTTGTCCTGTACTTTCATCAGGGCGTCCCCGCGAGGAGGGCATTTTTTTCTTAGCCCTAGAGGGAGTGGGAGTAGGAGAAGGGGAGGGGAGTGGGAGTTGAAGCGCTAGATTTAGCCAGGGAGGTCAGTTTAAAAACTGGGGACTGGGGAAGCTTTAAGCGAGGGGGAAGCGGGAAGGCTTCTTGCCTTGTCCACATAAGTCTTTCTCACGGGGGACACCGGTAGAGACGAGCATTTCTCTTTGTGCACTTTTCTCTCTCTGCTCCTGCTTCTCCGCTGGACTTTGGGCTGTCGCGTTCTTCCTCCGCTTCCTCGTCTCTCCCACGTTTGAGAGACGCTGCCCTTTCCACCTCCATCTCCATACTAGGCGAGGGGCTCTTTTCCTTTTGGGAGACCCCTTTCCGGTTGGACTGGAACTCTTCCACCGGGGTCTCACCGGGGTCTCTCCTTCATCTTAGCCGGCGTTTTGGCAGGTGGCGGCACCTTCGCCGGGGATGGTGTTTTTATTCTTCTTCCTGCCTACCACCTGCCACTCGCCGTCCTTGTTGGCAGCTGGAGCCGGTGCTGGTGATGCCGTCTTTGGTGTTGCCGTCTTTGTTGCCTTGCTCCTGCTGTGGCTGCTTGGCTGGTTGGGCCTTTGGGGCAGGATTCTTGGTGGGGCAGGTTTCTTTTCACATGTTCCGCCGCCCGCAGACCCAACAGCACGGTTTTCTTCCTTCAACGGCATTGAATATTACGCGACCCCTGCAGGTGAGGATGTTAGGAATTTTGGGAATGTTTTCCTTCGTTATAGTCACCTGCAGAGTCATGTCGCCTGTTAAGATACCTGTGGACCGCAGCGAGGAAACACAGGCCACCTTTCCATAATGGGCGAAAAAGGCACCTATGTGGTCCTCCGCAATGTCCATGGGGACGCCATGCAGGGTAACCTTGATTTTGGTCCCCGCATACTCAGTGTGGAGTTGGAGCGTTTTTGTCTCCAGAACTACCCCAAGTAGTCTTTGGCTTCGTCCGCTGAAGCCAGCAGGACGTCCCACATGGCATTGCTCTTCCTCGCCACGGCCCCTAGCATTTAGTTTCAGGAGCGTACTTATATCCTCAAAAACTTCTCTGGTTACTCCCACCAACTTGTGAGTTTTTATGTCTTTTGTTAGCGCGTAATAATACGCCTTTCAATTTGCGCTAGTTGTTCCGGAACTGAGACTAGCTCAGTTCCCTTAATATACTGCCATATTTTCCTTTCATTTCCTCGTAGAATTCTTCGTTTTTCATGACGATCTTTCCCCTGTCACCCGAGGTCGATGGTTTGGGGGATGCTGCTGCTGCTACGGACGCTACGGAGGGTGACTCCCGTGGCGGTAGCTGCCAGTCACCCTCCTTTCCTCCCACCGACGCCATGGTGGGAGGAACTGCTTCCCCAGGCCCTTCCGAGGCCATGCCTGGGGCCGAACCACGGACGCTTGTCTTCCGGCGTTTCGCGTTTTACCGCTACTTTTGCGCGGGCCTGAGCAATGAACTTAGGCTGGAACACAATTGTCCAGAGAGCCCAAAGCAATAGTAAGTATCACTCAGGAACAGATACCGCTTTGATCCTCTGCCATTTACCACACAACACCAAGATTGGGAGGAAATGACTAGTTTTTATTTATCTTATATTACAAGATTATGGCACAAGGCCGAAAAATGGAGGGGGAACAAAACTTGGGGTGGTCTTCAGTACTCTATCTTATACCTAGCTAATCGGTTAAACCCTTACATGCATTGCAATTTTTCTCAATCACCATAAGAATTTGTCATCAACACTCATACCTATCGTACACCAAAATACCGCAAAAACCATACCAGGGACCTACAAAACGCCCCAAATGTACATAAAAATTTGAAAAAGCTATTTACAAATATAATACAAAAATAGATTTAAAAATTTGTGCATGAAATGACATGATGGGAAGGGGGAATGAAGAAACAAAAAACCCCAAACTAAAAACAATTTCAAATGAACATCATATACAAGGTGTTAGTAAGACCCAAACACACCCACATAATTAAAGAGGCCGCTGTATTCTGTCTTAGAAGACAAAATCAAGAAGCACTCTTTCTAAAGAATGGAGTAGCAGAGAACAAAAATAAATTGGACTGGAGAATGTATAAGGCTGACAGCCGAGAATGAAACGGGACAAAATAACAGTGGACAAAGGGGATCTCGAACTGGATCATAACAAAAGTATTGGAGCCGGGAACAGGCTAGGACAACCCATACACTCACATTAACTAGGTACACAAAGAATATCTACCTTAACCACGGAAGGGGTTCCAAAGGAATCCCCCCGATGTGATTAGCAGATCTAAAAAGAAAATCAAGGCTAGCCCCGGTCACACGAACCAGGCTCGCTGCATGTATCCACCTTTCGCAAAAGTCTGTCGGGTGCAGCCGTTTCCGTTCAGTTCTAATCTTCATTTGAGCTGGTGCTCAAAATATCGGATTAGATCCTGATCCAGACGACCGCCCCGCAAGACTTCCTCCAGTCGCGTCGTCCATATCACCATTCTAGCCGAAGCCAGCAGCGTCGGAAACACCATCCGCTTCGCACTCCAGAGTACGGGGGCAACACATTGTCCACAGCGTATGCGCGATCAATGAGCACGAGCTCCCGCGGCGCGATACGAGCAGTCAACTCGCCGACACGCGCCCACAACGGGCGAACGCGCGAACAATGGAAGAAGGCGTGCGCAGACGTCTCCTTAATTCCAAGGTTGCAACGTTCACAATCTGGCAAATCCGCCAGGCCCATTTGCGAAACGCTTGTCATTGAGAGACAAACCATTCCGAGCCAATCGCCAGGTCAGAGAAAACTCAGAGTTGCTGAGCCAATCTGCACCTGGCGCCCAAGACCAATGGGAAAGACCTCCCTCTCCCGACATGCCGAGCTTACTCCACAGCTTATCCTTCACGGCGCCCTCCACTAATCCCCGATAGAAGATTTTCCTAGGCTGTGAAAGGTCACTGGACCGTGGAATGGCCTGTAAAGCCGCCAGACATTCGAGGAGGAATTTCGGTCGCACCTGCCTTTGGTGACGGTCAGCCATAGGGTCGGGGGCGTGATGGTAAGGCAAGGGAACATGTCCCTCACTACCCCCGCAAGCAGCCGATCTTCCTCTAACGCGCGCCACAAGGGAATGCCAACCTTGAAGCGAGCACGTGGCTCCTCCAAGTGTGGCATCCCCAGACCCCCTTGACACGGACGGAAGCAACAGACTCCTTTGTCGACCATGTGTTCCCGTCCTCTCCAAAGACAGGAGAATAGCAAACGCTCGAGCGCCCTTCTCATGATCGTCACAAAGGGGAAGTACTGACAGCCAGTAAAGGATCATGGGAAAGTGGCATGTTACACACCTCCGCCAAGCCCTTCACGGAGAGACCCCGTCGACGCCAAATCTTGACCGACGCGCCGACCTTTGCCAGTACTTCTGACCAGTTTTTCTCCAGCTGTAAGTCCGGACCGAACCAAACTCCGAGGAGCTTGACCGGCCCGTCCGTCCAGCTGAAGGGCCCCGGGAGGAAACTCCTTCCAGGCACCTAACCGCAAGCCGGATGACTTGTCGCAGGTTAATTCTGGCCCTGTCACCTTCTCGTACCGTACAAGCACCTGATGCCACCTCTATGTCCCTGCGGGAGGACACCAAAGGTCGTTACGTCATCGGCGTACGCGAAACCCTGGCTCGAGCTCCATGGTCACTTAGCCGGCGAAGGAGGGGCTCCAACGCCAAGACATAAAGGAGAGAAGACAGTGGAAGACCCTGTCGGACCGACCTAGACAGCGCGAAAGCGCCCGACAGCTTCCCGTTCACCTGTACCACAGCCTGGGGGGAGCGATACAGAAGGCTAATCCAGCGGCTGAAGTCGGGTTTGAATCCGGCGGCCTGCAGGACAGCAGCCAGGTAGCCATGGTCAATCCCTATCAAATGCCTTGGACTGATCCAAATTGATCAGCGCGGCCTCATCGTCGTCTTCTACACCCTCTACGATGTGCGAATCAAGTGCAGGTTGCTCTGAATTGTTCTCCCCTTCACAGAACACCGTAAGTCTGATCCGGTTCCAGCAGAGACTCGGCAACTAGCTGCAAGCGATTCGTCAGGATCTTGGCCAAAATCTTTAACTCTGTGTTTAGCAGAGTTGTAATTTCGTAATCATCTAGTTTCCCTCCCAACCTTCTTGCCTTTTCTCAACAGCGTGATCACGCCCCTGGTGATCCGACCGGGGATGGACCCCTGCCGAAACCAGTGGTTGAACACGACGGCCAAGAGCAGGACAAAAAGGTACGACATCCTCAAGTACAATTCATAGGGCAAACCATCCAAACCTGGCGACTTGCCACTGCCGACCTTCTTCAAAGCCACGTAGATTTCGTCCTCCGTAATCTCCCCTTCGCAACTAGCCGCTTCAGCCGGCGAAAGCCGAGAAAGTCAGCCAAATAGCTGCGAAACTCCTCGTCACGGAGACCAGGCTCCTTGGTAAATCGGTGTTCGAAATGCTGCCGGAACGCCCCGCACATGTCGTCAGTGGACCTAAGGAGATGTCCCTCCGGGTCGCGTACCTCTCGAATGTACCGGTCGCCGGCTCGTCGAATTTCTTCCTTGCGCAGTTCCGCGCCCATTTTCACAGCTTCGGAAGACATCTTGCTTAACTTAGCCCTAATTACCTGGCCCATGTAGCGCCCGCTAGTCGAACGCTCAGGGCCTCCTGGCTAAGGCTATTTCTAGGGAATCCCCACCAGCCTCCGCCCGGGCGAAATTAGCTCTAAGTGTCTTTGCCTCCGCAGCCTTATCTAGGTTGAGCCGTTGGCTATATTTGGTGGCGAAAGACCTATTAGGTCTTTAAGACCTTTACTTCTCCCAATGACTCGCCCAATTAACCACTTGAACTAGTTTTGTCAGCTGGTCACGAAGATCCCGCCTGTCCAGTAAGGACTGATTGAACTTCCAATAACCAACCAACCCTAGGCCTAAAATCTAACACCACACGGGCTTTGACGAGTTTGTGGTCCGTGTAGCCTAACCAGTGGAACGTTGGACATTCTAAGAAGTCTATGTCGGCTTCTCTCACTAACATCCTATCCAGGTACGCAGATACCCGGGTAGAAGGCCAACTACGCGTCCACGTCCACATGCTCCTTCCGGATGATCGACCCGGTATCTGTCGACGAGACCAAAATCGCCGACCAGATTGACCAGGCTACGATCTGCCACTCCACCCGCTAGCGCCCCTCCCTCTATCCCATTTGGGGGTTAGGATGGCATTTCAGTCCCCAACTAAGATTAACCGTGTTGAATGCACCATGAAGGGCTCCAACAGCCGAAAGAAGAACACGCTCACCTTGAACATGGGCGCATAAACCGCAATCAGCCGGAACGACTTGCTTTTCACTGCAATATCGGCCACGATCAGCCGGCCCTCGGCACCGACATGGACAAGGTCAACCCTCGCTTCGCGTCCAGGGTACGCTTAACCAGCAAAGAAACACCTCTGGCCGCCGACTCCCATATGCTGAATAAACGACAAAGTCGCTAGACAGCACACACGAGTCGACTTCGCAAACAAAGTGAGTCTCTTGGATCGCGGCCACATCCACGCCGTACGACAAGAGGTCACGAAGCAGGCAAAACGCCTTACACCCCGATCCCTCGAGCCATACGCATTCAAACTGGCTATCTTGATAGACATTTCTTAGATCTGAAAAGAGAAACAAGAAAAACATGCAACAACGGCTCTAATCACATACGGGGAAAAAATCTCTGGTGGATGGGACCCCGACGGACTGTCCTAGGGACCCTGTACCTATATCGGACGTAATCCGTCCGTCTAGGACAATCCCGCCGACGTCCGTTGGATAAATAAGTTTTACCACCCTATATAAGCAGGGGTGGAGTAATACGGGGAACCTCCCCGAACAATTTTTAGCCATTTTCCTCAATTCAGGTGACTGTTCTTTGACCATGTTAAGTTTTGGATACTGCTTCTGGACTGCGATATGGTCCCAGACCCGCAGGTTCCCCCCGGTATTTCTTACCAGGGTGATGACACCCGGGGCCTGGGCAAAGTTCCTCGGGTCTTCCGTAGAGAGACCCTTCACAGAGGTCAATTTTAAAAGAGGCTTCAGTAGCCTTCGTCGCTGCGAAGACCACTCCTCTGAAATGTTGTCCTGTACTTTCATCAGGGCGTCCCCGCGAGGGAGGGCATTTTTTTCTTAGCCCTAGAGGGAGTGGGAGAGGAGAAGGGGAGGGAGTGGGAGTTGATGCGCTAGATTTAGCCAGGGGGGTCAGTTTAAAAACTGGGGACTGGGAAGCTTTAAGCGGGGAAGCGGGAAGGCTTCTTGCCTTGTCCGCATAAGTCCGTCTTACGGGGGACACCGGTAGCGACGAGCATTTCTCCTTGTGCACCTTTCTCTCTGCTCCTGCTTTTCCGCCGCGACTTAGGGCTGTCGTGTTCTTCCTCCGCTTCCTCGTCTCTCCCACGTTTGAGAGACGCTGCCCTTTCCACCTCCATCTCCATACTAGGCGAGGGGCTCTTTTCCTTTGGGAACCCCTTTCCGGTTGGACTGGAGACCTCTTCACCGGGGTCTCCTTCACCTTAGCCGGCGTTTTGGCAGGTGGCACCTTCGCCAGGGATGGTGTCCTTATTCTTCTTCCTGCCTACCACCACCGCCGCCGTCCTTGTTGGCAGCTGGAACCGTGCTGGTGATGCAAGTCTTTGCTTTCGCTTGCTCCTGCGGTAGTTGCTTGGCTGGTTGGGCCTTTGGGGCAGGATTCAGGTAGGGCCAGGTCTTGCTGCATGTTCCGCCCAACCCGCAGACAACAGCACGGCTTCCTGCCCTCTACAATAATAAATATCACGCGACCCCTGCAGGTGAGGATGTTGGGAATTTTTTCGATATTTTCCTTCAGTGGTCAACTGCAAGGGTCATGTCGCCTGTTAAAATTCCGGCCTTGGACCGCAGCGAGGAAGCACAGGCCACCTTTCCTGGTGGCGAAAAAGGCACCTATGTGGTCCTCTGCAATGTCAAGCTGAGGACGCCATGCCAAGTACGGCAACATGATCTTCCTGGTCCCCATATATTCCGTGTGGAGTTGTGGCGTTTTAGTCTCGGACAACTCCAATTAATCTTTGGCTCCTCTGCTGAAGCCAGCAGGACATCCCACATGGCATTGCTCTTCCTCGCCACGGCCCTAGCATTCAACTTCAGAGTTGCAATTGCCTCCTCAAATGCCGTCTCTAGTTATTCCTACCATCTTATGGACTGTTCTCTATTTTAGTTATCGGCGTAATAATACGCACTTCTATTTTAGCTAGTTCTTCCGGAACAGAGACCAGCTCAGTTTCGCTTATTATTTCGACGTACCAATGTCATTTCGTCGTAGAACTCTTCTCCCTTCATTATCATCTTTCCCCTGTCCATCCAGAGAGGTCGAGGGTTTTAGGTGATCCCGGTCCTGGTAGCACAGTTACTGATGCTGGTAAACCAGCTAACGGAACGGGGGATAATCCGCGGCGGTAATGCCCAATCCCCTCCCTTCCTCCCACCGAGGCCGTGGTGGGAGGGACACCCCACTTCCCCAGGCCCTTCGAAGGCCATGCCTCCCCAAAGCCGAACCACGGACGCTTGTCTTCCGGCGTTCGCGTTTTGCCGCTACTTTTGCGCGGGCCTGAGCAATAAACTTGGGCTGGAACACAATTGTCCAGGAAACAAAGCAATAGTAAGTATCACTCAGGAACAGATACTACACTTTGATCCTCTGCCATTACCACACAACACAAGATTGGGAGGAAATGACTAGTTTTATTTATCGCATATTACAAAGATTATAGCGCAAGGCCGAAAAATGGGAGGGGGGAACAAAACTTGGGGTGGTCTTCAGTACTCTATCTTATACCTAGCTAATCGGATTTCACGTTCTATTGCCACGTTAGAATTTTCTCCAATCACCATAAAATTTGTCCATCAACACTCATACGTATCGTACACCAAAATGCCACAAAAACCATACCAGGGACCTACAAAACGCCCAAATGTATGGGTGACGATTATTTACAAATATAATACAAAAATAACTTTAAAAATTTATACATGAAATGACATGATGGGAAGGGTATGAAAACGAAAATGCAAAATAAAAACAATTTCAAATGAACATCATATGCAAGTGTTAGTAAAACTAAACACACCCTCATAATTAAAGGCCTGTATTCTGTAAAAGACAAAATCAAGTCGCTCTCTTTCTAAGGGGATAAGGAGAAGTAAGGTACAAATAAATTGGACTGGAGAATATATAGGCTGACCCGTAAGAGAATGAAACAGGACAAAAAAACAAGGAACAAAGAGGGATCTCCGAACTGGATCATAATAGCTTATTGGAGCCGGAACAGGCTAGGACAACCCTTACCTCACATGCTTCAGGTACACAAAGACATCTGCCTCCGCCACGGGAAGGGTTCAAAGGAATCCCCCCGATGTGTTAACAGATAAAAAAAGAAAATCAAGGCTAGCCCCGGTCACACGAACCAGGCTCGCTGCATGTATCCACCTTTCATAAAAGTCTGTGGGTGCAGCCGTTTCCGTTCAGTTCTAATCTTCATTTTGAGCTGGTGCTCAAAATATCGGATAGATCTGATCGAAAGACGACCGCCTGGGAACTTCCTCCAGTCGCGTCGTCCATATCACCATTCTAGCCGAGGCTAACGGCGTCAGAAACACCATCCGCTTCACTCCAGAGTACGGGGGCAACACATTGTCCACAGCGTATGCGCGATCAATGAGCACGAGCTCCACGGCACCTTTTGAGCAGTCAGCTCCTTAGGCACGCCACACAACGGGCGAACGCGCGAACAATGGAAGAAGGCGATGCGCAGACATGCCATTGAGTTGCAACGTTCACAATCTGGCAAATCCGCCGGGCCCATTGCGAAACGCTTGTCATTGAGAGACAAACCATTCGAGCCAATCGCCAGGTCAGAGAAAACTCGGGATTTGCTGGGCAGTCCGCACCTGGCCTTAGAAGACCAATGAGGCATTTTCCACTCTCGACATGCGAGCGCCTCCCACAGCTTATCCTTCACGGCGCCCTCCACTAATCCCCGATAGAAGATTTTCCTAGGCTGTGAAAGGTCACTGGACCGTGGAATGGCCTGTAAAGCCGCCAGACATTCGAGCGGGAATTTCGGTCGCACCCAAGGCTGACGGTCAGCCATGAGATTGGGCGTGATAGTAAGGCAAGGGAACAGCCTCCCTCACTACCCCCTGTGTAACCGATCTTCCTCCAACGCGCGCCTGAGGAATGCCAACCTTGAAGCGAGCACGTGGCTCCTCAAGTGTGGCATCCCAGACCCCTTGACACAGACGGAGGCAACAGGCTCCTTTGTCGACCATGTGTTTGCGTCCTCTCCAAAGACGGGAGAATGGCAAACGCTCGAGCGCCTTCTCTGATCGTCCTGAGAGGAAGTACTGACAACCCGACAAGGATCATGGGAAAGAGGTATGTGTTACACCTCCGCCAAGCCCTTCACGGAGGGGGCCAGTCGACGCCAAATCTTGACCGACGCGCCGACCTTTGCCAGTACTTCTGACCAGTTTTCTCCAGCTGTAAGTCCGGACGAACCAAACTCGAGGCTTGACCCGTCCGTCAGCTGAAGGGCCCCGGAGGAAACTCCCTTCCGGGCACTAACCGCAAGCCGGATGACTTGTCGCAGTTAATTCTGGCCCCTGTCACCTTCTCGTACCGTACAAGCGCCGGACGCACCCGCCTCATGTCCTGCGGGGAGGACACAAAGGTCGTTACGTCATCGGCGTACGCGGAAACCCTGGCTCCCGACTCCACCAGGGGCTTCAATTCCACACGGACGGACTGCCCGTCGCAATCACCTTAGCCGGCCGAAGGAGGGCTCCCAACGCCAAGACATAAAGGAGAAGGCAGTGGACCGGCCTATGGACCGACCTGAACAGCGCGAAAGCGCCCGACAGCTCCGTTCACCTGTACCACAGCCCGGGGGTGATACAGAAGACTAATCCAGCGGCTGAAGTCGGGGTTTGAATCCGGCAGCCTGCAGGACAGCAGCCAGGTAGCCATGGTCAATCTATCAAATACCTTGGACTGATCTAAATTGATCAGCGCGGCCTCCTCGTGGTCTTCCCCCCTCACTATGATCGTGCGAATCAAGTGCATGTTGCATAGAATTGTTCTCCCCTTCACAGAACAAGTCTGATCCGGTTCCAACAAGACTCGGCAACTAGCTGCAAGCGATTCGTCAGGATCTTAGCCAAAATCTTCGCTACCTGTTTAGCAGAGTTATGGGCCTGTAATCATTTGCAGTTCCTCCCAAACCCTTCTTGCCTTTTCTCAACAGCGTGATCACGCCCCTGGTGATCCGACCGAGATGGACCCCTGCCGAAACCAGTGGTTGAACACGACAGCCAAAGGCAGACAAAAGGTGCGACCATCCTCAAGTACAATTCATAGGGCAAACCATCCAAACCTGGCGACTTGCCACTGCCGACCTTCTTCAAAGCCACGTAGATTTCGTCCTCCGTAATCTCCCCTTCGCAACTAGCCGCTTCAGCCAGCGGCGGGAAAGTCAGCCAAATAGCTGCGAAAGTCCTCGTACAGAATGAGCTCCTTGGTAAATCGGTGTTCGAAATGCTGCCAGAACGCCTCGCACATGTCGTCGGCGGTCGACCTGGAGACATGTCCCTCCGGGTCGCGTACCTCTCGAATGTACCGAAGATCGCTGACTCGGCAGAATTTCTTCCTTCACGCTAGTTCCTTCCATTTTCCGCAACTTCGGAAGACATCTTGCTTAACTTAGCCTAATTACCTGACCCATGCTTAGCGCCCGCTAGTCGGGCAACTCCAGGGCCTCCCTGGCTAAGGCTATCTCTAGGGAATCCCCACCAGCCTCCGCGGAGCGGGGTGGCTCCCATAAGTGTCTTTGCCTCCGCCAGCCTTAGCGTCTGGTTGACCGCTGGCTATATTTGGTGGCTGAGCCTAGTGAGTCCTTAGACTAACCCACCGCCACTCCCAATGACTCGCCCAATTAACGCCCGCTGAACTAGTTTTGTCAGCTGGTCACGAAGTCACCCGCCTGTCCAGTAAGGACTGATTGAACTTCCAATAACCAGCCAACCTAGGCCTAAAATCTAACACCACACGGGCACAAACAGTTTTGTGGTCCGTGTAGCTTAACCAGTGGAACGTTGGACATTCTAAGAAGTCTATGTCGGCTTCTCTCACTAACATCCTATCCAGGTACGCAGATACCGTTGAAAGGGCCAACTACGCGTCCACGTCCACGTGACAACTCCCCTTCCGGATGATCGACCCGACATCTGTCGACGAGACCAAATCGCCGACCAGATTGACCAGGCTACGATCACCACTCTTTCCCATGGCCGCCTCCCTCTATCCCATTTGGGGTAGGATGGCATTCGAGTCCCCAACTAAGGTCGCCGTGTTGAATGCACCATGAAGGGCTCCAACAGCCGAAGAAAGACACTCACCTTGAACAGTGGGCGCATAAGCCGCAATCAGCCGGAACGACTTGCTTTTCACTGCAATATCGGCCACGATCAGCCGGCCCTCGGCACCGACATGGACAAGGTCAACCCTCGCGTCCAGGGTACGGCAACCAGCAAAAACACCTCCTGGCCGCCGGCTCCCATATGCTGAATAAACGACAAAGTCGCTAGACCTTTACACGAGTCGACTTCGCAAACAAAGTGAGTCTCTTGGATCGCGGCCACATCCACGCCGTACGACAAGAGGTCACGAAGCAGGCGAGATGCCTTACCGATCCTCAGGCCATACGCATTCAAACTGGCTATCTTGATAGACATTTCTTAGGCCTGAAAAAAGAGAAACAGAAAAAACATGCAACAACGGCTCTAATCACATACGGGGAAGAAAT
>JBBBDQ010012652.1:0-12738 GCA_037127315.1 Ascarosepion bandense
ATATAATAATTAATGTATTATCTTTAATAACGTTTAACTTATTTTCTGACATACATATTAGGTGACCTTTGGTATACATAATAATTAATGTGTGCTCTTTAATAACGTTTAACTTATTTTCTGACATACATATTAGGTGACCTTTGGTATGCATAATAATTAATGTGTGCTCTTTAATAGCGTTTAACTTATTTTCTGACATACATATTAGCTGACCTTTGGTATACATAATAATTAATGTGTGCTCTTTAATAGCGTTTAACTTATTTTCTGACATACATATTAGCTGACCTTTGGTATACATAATAATTAATGTGTGCTCTTTAATAGCGTTTAACTTATTTTCTGACATACATATTAGGTGACCTTTGGTATGCATAATAATTAATGTGTGCTCTTTAATAGCGTTTAACTTATTTTCTGACATACACATATTAGGTGACCTTTGGTATGCATAATAATTAATATTGTGCTCTTTAATAACGTTTAACTTATTTTCTGACATACATATTAGGTGACCTTTGGTATGCATAATAATTAATAGGTGCTCTTTAATAACGTTTAACTTATTTTCTGACATATATTAGGTGACCTTTAGTATGCATAATAATTAATGTGTGCTCTTTAATAGCGTTTAACTTATTTTCTGACATACATATTAGGTGACCTTTGGTATGTAATAATTAATGTGTGCTCTTTAATAACGTTTAACTTATTTTCTGACATACATATTAGGTGACCTTTGGTATGCATAATAATTAATGTGCTCTTTAATAGCGTTTAACTTTATTTTCTGACATACATATTAGGTGACCTTTGGTATGCATAATAATTAATGTGTGCTCTTTAATAACGTTTAACTTATTTTCTGACATACATATTAGGTGACCTTTGTTATGCATAATAATTAATGTGTGCTCTTTAATAGCGTTTAACTTATTTTCTGACATACATATTAGGTGACCTTTGGTATGCATAATAATTAATGTATTGCTCTTTAATAGCGTTTAACTTATTTTCTGACATACATATTAGGTGACCTTTGGTATGCATAATAATTAATGTGTGCTCTTTAATAACGTTTAACTTATTTTCTGACATACATATTAGGTGACCTTTGGTATGCATAATAATTAATGTGTGCTCTTTAATAGCGTTTAACTTATTTTCTGACATACATATTAGGTGACCTTTGGTATGCATAATAATTAATGTGTGCTCTTTAATAACGTTTAACTTATTTTCTGACATACATATTAGGTGACCTTTGGTATGCATAATAATTAATGTGTGCTCTTTAATAGCGTTTAACTTATTTTCTGACATACATATTAGGTGACCTTTGGTATGCATAATAATTAATGTGTGCTCTTTAATAGCGTTTAACTTATTTTCTGACATACATATTAGGTGACCTTTGGTATGCATAATAGTAGTAATGATAACTCTTTAATAGCGTTTAACTTATTTTCCTGACATACATATTAGGTGACCTTTTTGGTATGCATAATAATTAATGTGTGCTCTTTAATAACGTTTAACTTATTTTCTGACATACATATTAGGTGACCTTTGGTATGCATAATAATTAATGTGTGCTCTTTAATAGCGTTTAACTTATTTTCTGACATACGCAGTAGGTGACCTTTGGTATGCATAATAATTAATGTGTGCTCTTTAATAGCGTTTAACTTATTTTCTGACATACATATTAGGTGACCTTTGGTATGCATAATAATTAATGTGTGCTCTTTAATAGCGTTTAACTTATTTTCTGACATACATATTAGGTGACCTTTGGTATGCATAATAATTAATGTGTGCTCTTTAATAACGTTTAACTTATTTCTGACATACATATTAGGTGACCTTTAGTACATGCATAATAGGACTAATGTGTGTCTTTAATAGCGTTTTAACTTATTTTCTGACATACATATTAGGTGATAACTGGTATACATAATAATTAATGTGTGCTCTTTAATAGCGTTTAACTTATTTTCTGACATACATATTAGGTGACCTTTGGTATGCATAATAATTAATGTGTGCTCTTTAATAACGTTTAACTTATTTTCTGACATACATATTAGGTGATATTTGGTATGCATAATAATTAATGTGTGCTCTTTAATAGCGTTTAACTTATTTTCTGACATACATATTGGGTGACCTTTGGTATGCATAATAATTAATGTGTGCTCTTTAATAACGTTTAACTTATTTTCTGACATACATATTAGGTGACCTTTGGTATGCATAATAATTAATGTGTGCTCTTTAATAACGTTTAACTTATTTTCTGACATACATATTAGGTGACCTTTTATTTATGCATAATAATTAATATTGTGCTCTTTAATAGCGTTTAACTTATTTTCTGACATACATATTAGGTGACCTTTAGTGCATAATAATTAATATTATTACTCTTTAATAGCGTTTAACTTATTTTCTGACATACATATTAAGGTGACCTTTGATATACATAATAATTAATGTATTATCTTTAATAGCGTTTAGCTTATTTTCAACCCTTGTAGTAGGTGACCTTTGGTATACATAATAATTAATGTGCTCTTTAATAGCGTTTAACTTATTTTCTGACATACATATTAGGTGACCTTGTTGCTTGTAATAATTAATGTGTACTCTTTAATAGCGTTTAACTTATTTTCTGACATACATATTAGGTGACCTTTGGTATGCATAATAATTAATGTGTGCTCTTTAATAGCGTTTAACTTATTTTCTGACATACATATTAGGTGACCTTTGGTATACATAATAATTAATGTGTACTCTTTAATAGCGTTTAACTTATTTTCAAACTTGCCTTACATATTAGGTGACCTTTGGTATACATAATAATTAATGTGTACTCTTTAGTAGCGTTTAACTTATTTTCTGACATACATATTAGGTGACCTTTGGTAGCTATAATAATTAATGTGTGCTCTTTAATAGCGTTTAACTTATTTTCTGACATACATATTAGGTGACCTTTGGTAATACGCTAATAATTAATGTGTACTCTTTAATAACGTTTAACTTATTTTCTGATACATATTAGGTGACCTTTGGTATGCACGCTAATAATTAATGTGCTCTTTAATAGCGTTTAGCTTGACACTGCAACATATATTAGGTGACCTTTGGTATGCATAATAATTAATGTGTGCTCTTTAATAGCGTTTAACTTATTTTCTGACATACATATTAGGTGACCTTTGGTATACATAATAATTAATGTGTGCTGCTTTGACGCGTTTAACATTTTTCTGACATACATATTAGGTGACCTTTGAGCCATACATAATAATTAATGTGTGCTCTTTAATAGCGTTTAACTTATTTTCTGACATACATATTAGGTGACCTTTGGTATGCATAATAATTAATGTGTGCTCTTTAATAACGTTTAACTTATTTTCTGACATACATATTAGGTGACCTTTAGTATGCATAATAATTAATGTGTGCTCTTTAATAGCGTTTAACATTTTCTGACATACATATTGGGGGTGACCTTTGGTATGCATAATAATTAATGTGTGCTCTTTAATAACGTTTAACTTATTTTCTGACATACATATTAGGTGACCTTTGGTATACATAATAATTAATGTGTGCTCTTTAATAGCGTTTAACTTATTTTCTGACATACATATTGGGTGACCTTTGGTATACATAATAATTAATGTGTGCTCTTTAATAGCGTTTAACTTATTTTCTGACATACATATTGGGTGACCTTTGGTATACATAATAATTAATGTGTGCTCTTTAATAGCGTTTAACTTATTTTCTGACATACATATTAGCTGACCTTTGGTATACATAATAATTAATGTGTGCTCTTTAATAGCGTTACTTATTTTCTGACATGCACATATTAGCTGACCTTTGGTATACACCAATAATTAATGTGTGCTCTTTAATAGCGTTTAACTTATTTTCTGACATACATATTAGGTGACCTTTGGTATGCATAATAATTAATGTGTACTTTAATAGCGTTTAACTTATTTTCTGACATGCATATTAGGTGACCTTTGGTATGCATAATAATTAATGTGTGCTCTTTAATAACGTTTAACTTATTTTCTGACATACATATTAGGTGACCTTTGGTATACATAATAATTAATGTGTGCTTTCTCTTTAATAGCGTTTAACTTATTTTCTGACATACATATTAGGTGACCTTTGGTATACATAACCAATTAATGTGTGCTCTTTAATAGCGTTTAACTTATTTTCTGACATACATATTAGGTGACCTTTGGTATACATAATAATTAATGTGTGCTCTTTAATAGCGTTTAACTTATTTTCTGACATACATATTAGGTGACCTTTGGTATACCTGAAAATAATTAATGTATGCTCTTTAATAGCGTTTAACTTATTTTCTGACATACATATTAATGAAGCCTTTGGTATACATAATAATTAATGTGTGCTCTTTAATAACGTTTAACTTATTTTCTGACATACATATTAGGTGACGCTTTGGTATACATAATAATTAATGTGTGCTCTTTAATAGCGTTTAACTTATTTTCCTGACATACATATTAGGTGACCTTTGGTATGCATAATAATTAATGTGTGCTCTTTAATAGCGTTTAACTTATTTTCTGACATACATAATGGGTGACCTTTGGTATACATAATATTAATGTGTGCTCTTTAATAGCGTTTAACTTATTTTCAGCATACATATTAGGTGACCTTTGGTATACATAATAATTAATGTATTGCTCTTTAATAGCGTTTAACTTATTTTCTGACATACATATTAGGTGACCTTTGGTATACATAATAATTAATGTGTGCTCTTTAATAGCGTTTAACTTATTTTCTGACATACATATTAGACGACCTTTGGTATACATAATAATTAATGTGTGCTCTTTAATAGCGTTTAACTTATTTTCTGACATACATATTAGGTGACCTTTGGTATACATAATAATTAATGTGCTCTTTAATAGCGTTTAACTTGTTTCTGACATACATATTAGATGACCTTTGGTATACATAATAATTAATGTGTGCTCACTTTAATAGCGTTTAACTTATTTTCTGACGCCCACATATTAGCTGACCTTTGGTATACATAATAATTAATGTGTGCTCTTTAATAGCGTTTAACTTATTTTCTGACATACATATTAGCTGACCTTTAGTATACATAATAATTAATGTGTGCTCTTTAATAGCGTTTAACTTATTTTCTGACATACATATTAGGTGACCTTTGGTATACATAATAATTAATGTGTGCTCTTTAATAGCGTTTAACTTATTTTCTGACATACATATTAGGTGACCTTTGGTATACACCAATAATTAATGTGTGCTCTTTAATAGCGTTTAACTTATTTTCTGACACTTCATATTGAATGACCTTTAGTACGTATAATAATTAATGTGTGCTCTTTAATAGCGTTTAACTTATTTTCTGACATACATATTAGGTGACCTTTGGTATACATAATAATTAATGTGTGCTCTTTAATAGCGTTTAACTTATTTTCTGACATACATATTAGGTGACCTTTGGTATACATAATAATTAATGTGTGCTCTTTAATAACGTTTAACTTATTTTCTGACATACATATTAGGTGACCTTTGGTATACATAATAATTAATGTGTGCTCTTTAATAGCGTTTAACTTATTTTCTGACATACATATTAGGTGACCTTTGGTATACATAATAATTAATGTGTGCTCTTCCTTAGCGTTTAACTTATTTTCTGACATACATATTAGCTGACCTTTGGTATACATAACAATTAATGTATGTGCTCTTCAGCGTTTAACTTATTTTCTGACATACATATTAGCTGACCTTTGGTATACATAATAATTAATGTGTGCTCTTTAATAGCGTTTAACTTATTTTCTGACATACGTGGGTGACCTTTGGTATGCATAATAATTAATGTGTGCTCTTTAATAGCGTTTAACTTATTTTCTGACATACGCAATGGGTAGCCTTTGGTATGCATAATAATTAATGTGTGCTCTTTAATAACGTTTAACTTATTTTCTGACATACATATTAGGTGACCTTTGGTATACATAATAATTAATGTGTGCTCTTTAATAGCGTTTAACTTATTTTCTGACATACATATTAGGTGACCTTTGGTATACATAATAATTAATGTGTGCTCTTTAATAGCGTTTAACTTATTTTCTGACATACATATTAGGTGACCTTTGGTATACATAATAATTAATGTGTACTCTTTAATAGCGTTTAACTTATTTTCTGACATACATAATGAGTGACCTTTGGTATACATAATAATTAATGTGTGTACTTTAATAGCGTTTAACTTATTTCCTGACATACATATTAGCTGACCTTTGGTATACATAATAATTAATGTGTATACTTTAATAGCGTTTAACTTATTTTCTGACATACATATTAGAGTGATACTTTGGTATACATAATAATTAATGTGTGCTCTTTAATAGCGTTTAACTTATTTTCTGACATACATACAGGTGACCTTTGGTATACATAATAATTAATGTGTGCTCTTTAATAGCGTTTAACTTATTTTCTGACATACATATTAGGTGACCTTTGGTATACATAATAATTAATGTGTGCTCTTTAATAGCGTTTAACTTATTTTCTGACATACATATTAGGTGACCTTTGGTATACATAATAATTAATGTGTGCTCTTTAATAGCGTTTAACTTATTTTTCTGACATACATATTAGCTGACCTTTGGTATACACCAAAACAGGTAATGTGTGCTCTTTAATAGCGTTTAACTTATTTTCTGACATACATGTTAATTGACCTTTGGTATACATAATAATTAATGTGTGCTCTTTAATAGCGTTTAACTTTATTTTCTGACATACATATTAGGTGACCTTTGGTATACATAATAATTAATGTGTGCTCTTTAATAGCGTTTAACTTATTTTCTGACATACATATTAGGTGACCTTTAGTATACATAATAATTAATGTGTGCTCTTTAATAGCGTTTAACTTATTTTCCGTGACGCCCATATTAGCTGACCTTTGGTATACATAATAATTAATGTGTGCTCTTTAATAGCGTTTAACTTATTTTCTGACATACATATTAGGTGACCTTTAGTATACATAATAATTAATGTGTGCTCTTTAATAGCGTTTAACTTATTTTCTGACATACATATTAGGTGACCTTTGGTATGCATAATAATTAATGTGTGCTCTTTAATAACGTTTAACTTATTTTCTGACATACATATTGAGTGACCTTTGGTATACATAATAAATTAATGTGTGCTCTTTAATAGCGTTTAACTTATTTTCTGACATACATATTAGGTGACCTTTGGTATACATAATAATTAATGTGTGCTCTTTAATAGCGTTTAACTTATTTTCTGACATACATATTAGGTGACCTTTGGTATATAATAATTAATGTGTGCTCTTTAATAACGTTTAACTTATTTTCTGACATATATATTGGCTTAAACCTTTGGTATACATAATAATTAATGTGTGCTCTTTAATAACGTTTAACATATTTTCTGACATACATATTCGCTGACCTTTGGTATATAGGTAATGGGTGCTCTTTAATAACGTTTAACATATTTTCTGACATACCTGTTAGGTGACCTTTGGTATACATAATAATTAATATTTATGTTTTTAATAACGTTTAACATATTTTCTGACATACTTAATGGCATTGACCACTGGTATACATAATAATTAATGGGTGCTCTTTAATAACATTTAACATATTTTCTGACATACATAATGAGTGACCTTTGGTATACATAACCATTAATGTGTGCTCTTTAACTCGCGTTTAACATATTTTCTGACATACATATTAGGCCTTTTAGTATGCATAACAATTAATATTATTGCTCTTTAATAACGTTTTAACATATTTTCTGGCCTTTATCTTAGCTGACCTTTGAGTAGCACATAATAATTAATGTGTGCTCTTTAATAACGTTTAACATATTTTCTGTTATACGTATTGGCTGACCTTTGGTATACATAATAATTAATGGGTGATCTTCAATAACGTTTAACATATTTTCTGACATACATATTGGTGACCTTTGGTATACATAATAAATTAATGTGTGCTCTTTAATAACAGTTGCTGTATTTTCTGACATAAAAATAGCTGACCTTTGGTATCCGCTTTTCTGTCATTAATGGGTGATCTTTAATAACGTTTAACATATTTTTCTGACATACATATTAGCTGACCTTTGGTATACATAATAATTAATGGGTGATCTTTAATAACGTTTGCGCATATTTTCTGACATACGTATTATTTTGACCTTTGGTATACATAATAATTAATGGGTGATCTTTAATAACGTTTAACATATTTTCTGACATACATATTATTTGACCTTTGGTATACATAATAATTAATATGTGTATATTTTAATAACGTTTAACATATTTTTCGACATACATATTAGGTGACCTTTGGTATACATAATAATTAATGTGTGCTCTTTAATAACGTTTAACATATTTTTCAGCATACATGACCGGCTGACCTTTGGTATACATAATAATTAATGGGTGCGCTTTTGCTTAACGTTTAACATATTTTCTGACATACATATTAGGCGACCTTTGGTATACATAATAATTAATGTGTGCTCTTTAATAACGTTTAACATATTTCTGACATACATATTAGCTGACCTTTGGTATACATAATAATTAATAGGTGCTCTTTAATAACGATTATATTTTCTGACATACATATTAGGTGACCTTGCTGGTATACCTATCGAAAATTAATGTTAACGCTCTTTAATAACTTGTTGTATATTTTCTGACATGTATAATATTGACCTTTGGTATACATAATAATTAATGGGTGCTCTTTAATAACGTTTAACTTTATATTTTTAAACACCTTATTAATGACCTTTGGTATACATAGTAATTAATGTATTGCTCTTTAATAACGTTTAACATATTTTCTGACATACATAATAGCTGACCTTTGGTATACATAATAATTAATGGGTGTCTTTAATAACGTTTAACATGTTGCATGACATACATATTAGGTGACCTTTGGTATACATAACTAATTAATGTGTGCTCTTTAATAACGTTTAACATATTTTCTGACATGTATAATGGCGGTATTTTGGTATACATAATAATTAATGGGTGCTCTTTAATAACGTTTAACATATTTTCTGACATACATATTAGGTGACCTTTGGTATACATAATAATTAATGTTGTATCTTTAATAACGTTATATTTTCTGACATACATATTAATACGACCTTTGGTATACATAATAACATTAATGGGTGCTCTTTAATAACGTTTAACATATTTTCTGACATACATATTAGGTGACCTTTGGTATACATAATAATTAATATGCTCTTTAATAACGTTTAACATATTTTCTGACATACATATTAGCTGACCTTTGGTATACATAATAATTAATGTGTGCTCTTTAATAACGTTTAACGCAATATACATATTAGGTGACCTTTAGTATACATAATAATTTTATTAATATTAATAACGTTTAACTTTATTTTCTGACATACATATTGAGTGACCTTTGGTATACATAATAATTAATGTGTGCTTCCTTTAATAACGTTTTAACTTATTTTCTGACATACATAATGGCAAACCTTTGGTATACATAATAATTAATAGGTGCTCTTTAATAACGTTTAACATATTTTCTGACATACATATTGAGTTGACCTTTGGTATACATAATATAATTAATGTGTGCTCTTTAATAACGTTTAACATATTTTTCTGACATACATATTAGCCTTGACCTTTGGTATACATAATAATTAATGTGTGCTCTTTAATAACGTTTAACTTATTTTCTGACATACATATTAGGTGACCTTTGGTATACATAATAATTAATGTGTACTCTTTAATAACGTTTAACTTATTTTCTGACATACATATTAGCTGACCTTTGGTATACATAACTAATTAATGGGTGCTCTTTAATAACATTTATATTTTCTGACATACATATTAATTGACCTTTGGTATACATAATAATTAATGTGTCTTTAATAACGTTTAACATATTTTCTGACATACATATTAGCTGACATGGTATACATAATAATTAATGTGTGCTCTTTAATAACGTTTAACTTGTTTTCTGACATACATATTAGGTGACCTTTGGTATACATAATAATTAATGTTGGTATCTTTAATAACATTTAACTTATTTTCTGACATACATATTAGGTGACCTTTAGTATACATAATAATTAATGTGTGCTTAACTCTTTAATAACGTTTAACTTATTTTCTGACATACATATTAGCCCAGCCTTTGGTATACATAATAATTAATGGTTGCTCTTTAATAACGTTTAACATATTTCTGACATACATATTAGAGCGACCTTTAGTATACATAATAATTAATGTGTGCTCTTTAATAACGTTTAACATATTTTCTGACATACATATTAGCAACCTTTGGTATACATAATAATTAATGTGTCATCTTTAATAACGTTTAACATATTTTCTGACATACATAATGGCGTGACCTTTGGTATACATAATAATTAATGCAGGTGCTCTTTAATAACGTTTAACTTATTTTCTGACATACATATTAGCTGACGCTGGTATACATAATAATTAATGGGTGCTCTTTAATAACGTTTAACATATTTTCTGACATACATAATAAGCGACCTTTGGTATACATAATAATTAATGGGTGCTCTTTAAACGCGTTTTAACTTATTTTCTGACATATGTTCGCTGACCTTTGGTATACATAATAAATTATTGGTGCTCTTTAATAACGTTTGCTGCACATAAACATGTCCCATCAATAGGTGACCTTGCATTGTAATAATTAATGTATCATCGCGTTTAACATATTTTCTGACATACATATTTAATGACCTTTGGTATACATAATAATTAATGTGTGCTCTTTAATAACGTTTAACATATTTTCTGACATACGTATTAGCTGACCTTTGGTATACATAATAATTAATGTGCTCTTTAATAACGTTTAACATATTTTCTGACATACATATTGGGTGACCTTTGGTATACATAATAATTAATGTGTGCTCTTTAATAACGTTTAACATATTTTCTGACATGCTATTAGGTGACGCTTTGGTATACATAATAATTAATGTGTGCTCTTTAATAACGTTTAACATATTTTCTGACATACATATTAGCATGCTTTGGTATACATAATAATTAATGATTTTCTTTAATAACGTTAACATATTTTCTGACATACATAATGGGTGACCTTTGGTATACTTAATAATTAATGTGTGCTCTTTAATAACGTTGTATATTTTCTGACATACATATTAGCTGAACTTTGGTATACATAATAATTAATGTATGCTCTTTAATAACCGTTTGTATATTTTCTGACATACATATTGGCACAGCCTTTGGTATACATAATAATTAATGGGTGCTCTTTAATAATTTAACATATTTTCTGACATACATATTGGGTGACCTTTGGTATACATAATAATTAATGTGTGCTCTTTAATAACGTTTAGCATATTTTCTGACATACACTTGTTGGCTGACCTTTGGTATACATAATAATTAATTAATGGGTGCTTGCTCTTTAATAACGTTTAACGCTTATTTTCTGACATACATATTAGGTGAGCCTTTGGTATACATAATAATTAATGTGTGCTCTTTAATAACGTTTAACATATTTTCTGACATACATATTGGGTGAACTTTAGGTATACATAATAATTAATGTGTGCTCTTCAATAACGTTTAACATATTTTCTGACATACATATTAGGTGACCCTTTAGTATACATAATAATTAATGTGTGCTCTTTAATAACGTTTAACATATTTTCTGACATACATATTAATGACCTTTGGTATACATAATAATTAATGTGTGCTCTTTAATAACGTTTGCTAACATATTTTCTGACATACATATTAGCTGACCTTTGGTATACATAATAATTGGTGATGCTTTAATAACGTTTAACATATTTTCTGACATACATATTAGGTGACCTTTGGCGCACGTAATTAATCGTATGCTCTTTAATAACGTTTAACATATTTTCTGACATACATAATAGCTGACCTTTGGTATACATATCAGTATTAGGGTGATCTTTAATAACGTTTAACATATTTTCTGACATACATAATGGCTGACCTTTGAGCAGCCACATAATAATTAATGGGTGATCTTTAATAACGTTTAACATATTTTCTGACGTACATATTAGCTGACCTTTGGTATACATAATAATTAATAGCAGGTGATCTTTAATATAACGTTTAACATATTTTCTGACATACATATTAATGACCTTTGGTATACATAATAATTAATGTGTGCTCTTTAATAACGTTTCATATAGCCACTGACATACATATTAGGTGACCTTTGGTATACATAATAATTAATGTGTGCTCTTTAATATGATTAACATATTTTCTGACATACATATTAGCTGACCTTTGGTACACATAATAATTAATGGGTGCTCTTTAATAACGTTTAACATATTTTCTGACATACATATTAGGTGACCTTTGGTATACATAATAATTAATGTGTGCTCTTTAATAACGTTTAACATATTTTCTGACATACATATTAATGACCTTTGGTATACATAATAATTAATGGG
>JBBBDQ010012671.1:0-47068 GCA_037127315.1 Ascarosepion bandense
AAATTACTTTCGTCATAACCTTATTTAATTGGATATAAATCAGTAAAAAAATCCAGAAGAAAATTGATAGAAATCTTAGAGAATTCTAGTAATATCGTTTAAATATTAAAACTGTTCCCTGATCCAACAGAGCTCAAGGTAAAATTTCCAGAGCGGATATTCATTTAGTTATCCGTAAATTCAGATAATATTGAGTTGTTCAGTTCGAGACATGAATTGTTAACCCCAGTCAACTATTGACAAGGCATGTCTGAGAAACTGACATCTTGAATTAGCTATCCTACCTAAACGTGATCTGCACACACACACACACACAACTTTAGACCATGTACAAACCGCAGTCTACTACAAAATTGTACATTTTGTTTCGACGTTAGAAAAACTCATCAGAACGTTTTTTTTTATAAAAAAAAGATTCGTACGAGGTAGAAGGATAGACAAAAATGACAAAACAAAAAGGGTGGAAAGGGAATAGGAAACAGGAAATAAAATAGAGGAAAACAAGAGAAATAAAGTAGCCAAGACGTCACGTGACCGATATATGTATCTGCCTATATTTTACTTCTAAATTTGGGGTTCATTTCTGAGCCGTTTTCATTGGCTCTTTCTACTCATTTCTGTTTTCCTTGATTGTTTTAACTTCCTTTCACTTTCTCGCCGGCCATAAAAAATGAAGGAAACACAGTCTTTAATGCTAATCTTTTAATCTTTCTACACACATTCTGCTACTATATGAAAAATAAGCTGGATTCATTTAATTGCTTACTACTATTTCTGGAACATTTAACTACGTACATTTTCCTGAACATTTTCTACTTATATTCATGTTATTCTCTTCAGTTCATAAAATTTTAAAATACAAAATGTTTTATTCTTCCACATTTCAACATCCAACCTTCAGGTATGTTTTTTTTTAATTGTGGGGAGTTTTGTTGTGTTAGGCACAAGGCCAATTTTGTAAAACATTGTCGAGATCCCTACAACTTAAATTCCTTATATGATATAAAATGTTCTACTTGAAATATTAACTTGTAATATATTGGTTAATTCTTCTACAGATTCTGTAGAAAATTAAATATACGAGAGATACAATACATTTGCTCCTATCAGTTCCCCTCAGCTGCGACAGAAGCCATCTCAAGGGGAATGACAACTGAAAAGCTAGAAATATTACGAGTCAGTGCAGCCATAGTTAATCTCAGCCGTTCACTATTTCGGTAAAATCACTTCAAGCATATTTGCAGACGATATTTTCGAAATATGTGCATATTTATTAAAAGAGTTTTCAAAAATAAAATTCAGTTTTCGATTGTTTTTATTTTTTCATTTTTGAAAAGAATAATTTATAAAGTTTTAAATCAATTAGGTGATATTGTTCACCAAAACTATATTTACTAATCACAAATGAAAAAAGCTTACAATTCAGCAACACCAATTATTCAAAAAGATTTTTCAAAAATTCAGTAAATATTGAGATTAGCGTGAATATTTTCCAAAATTTGTAAAGTTACTGGGTAGTTAAAAATATGAAAACATTGCGCTCATGTTATATTCAACTGTTTTTCCCCCGATATCACCTATTAAAAAAAATAGAAATAAAAATAAGAATTGAGATTAACTTACCTTGTCAACACCATAAATACCTACCTTTGTATTTAAAAATGCATTATTTAAACTGAAAGTGATATTTGTTTCAAATCGCATTAATTACACTAACCAACTAACATTCCAAATAATACTTCAGAATAGATCATTACATTTTTAATGATTTTTCAGAATTGCTATTCTGATAGAAGAGACAAATGGCTTTAAAAATCAATGACTATTAGCGATTTAATTGCTTCAAATTTTATTGGAAATACTAACTAGTTTGAAATTTAAACTAAAAATGGTTTATGTTTGTAAAAATTCATATTAATCTTGCGTATTGCGAATTTATGGAGCTACCGACTTAATTTTGTTTGTATATTGATTTATTTCTTTAAGAGACTTTAACTGAGGAAAGCAAAGGAAATGCATGAGCCAGGTGGAAAAAGCCCATAACCTGGAAAGAGAAAGTAGGAAGGGCATGATGTTCTTCGAGAGTCTCCGTGAAATGGTCCCTGCAGTGAGGGATGACAATAGCCTCTCCAAAAGAAAACAGTGGATTAGGCAACAAAGTATTTAAAAAAAAAAAACTTTCATATCTGAAAGAAAAGCAAAGAAATATAACTTTGGAAAAAAAAAATAAAAAAACGGAAACTGAAAGCCGAAATCGCTTCCAGGTCTAGAAAAGTACTTTTATTTTTAATCATTTATTTTTCCTTTTATTTTCATGCCTTTTGATATTTACAAATACCTCAAGTAGCTTTTTCAAGATCGATCGATCTTTCGCTGTATAAGCTTATTTCAGTCATGCAGACTTCGTAGTTCTGTGAAGGCATTATTGTAATATCTTCTCTTCACGTTTTTATTTTTGCCTTCAGGTAATTTGAAATTTGGCACGAATGAAATTAATACTCTTAGCCGACATTCTTTTCAATATTAATTCTGTTTAAGCTTAATCCTTTTTTCATATCGAGCACTTTGACAAACTATGCTTGACAAAAATGCCTTTCTACTAATAAACTACTGAAAAACACAAACACATCCGACCAACAGCAACACGTTTAGTTACTAACATGATCACTCCGGTGGCAATTCTGTTGCCCTCCTCCAGGGTTTTGTCAAAAATAACTGGCTACTGTTTCTCCTGGAACTCTATGGTCTTTTCTCTTGCTTTCAAGCTGAGTGAGGAAATCTATTGGACTAAGAAGATTGTCTTTTTCTAACTACTTGTCTGAAAACACGAAAGTTCTCTATTGTGAAGAGGAAGCTATTGAAATATTTGGGCAGGAGGATTTTGAAAAGAATAATGTCTGTTATAACGCAAAGGATAAATATTGATCGAATATCTATCTAATCTCAGTGATGGTGATTCTTATCCTACAAGGGACATTCGGTCATTCAGTGAATACTATATTACAACTTTAGTGATGAATTTTAAAGTTTTTTTAATGTTTCAGCACTACAATTTCAATGTTCTCCTTCCATCAAAGAAAGGAATGGACAAAGCTTAGAAAAGTCCAAAATCTCATTCACCTATGCTGGTGTATCTGTCTCCCTTTCAAAGGTTTTCGCGCTTTAACTTCAGGCAAGCATTTTTCTACTGTTTGAAGCTCATGAACCTGTGATTTTTGCACGAAAATCTAGTTTAGTGCCCGGATATTGCTATATGAACATTAATCTTATCAGCATTTGATTAGATTATTTCAGCATCAGCTTAAGATAAAGATCAGATCTGATTGAAAGCGGTTGATATCGACAGATTTTTAGCAAATGGTGGTTGACTGTAGCAATTCTGGTTCGCTTGAATAGGGCCCCAGTCTTTAGTACAATGGGGTGGTTTTCTGCGAACATTATCCTGGCTAAGTTGGTTTCTTTTGTGTACAGAGTTAATGCGTTCCTCGCCTGTTCCCGGCTTTCCCTTGTTATGATCCAAGTCCGAGATTCCCAATCCTCCAGTTCGTTGTTGGTCCACTTTTTTGACTCGGTTAGTCTTTGATTTTCCAATTCTATTTATTTTCTCCTTCCCGTCTTATCGAATGTGCAATTTGATTTCGCCGTTTGCCGGAATACAGCAGCCATTCTGAAAGTTTGCGGGGTAAACAAGTTTTACTAACACTTGTTAGTTTTCAATTTTGAATATTTTGTTATGTTTTAGTTATTTCATTCCCGCCTTTTTTATTTACATTAAATTTTAAGTATTTTACTATTATTGTACATGAAACCAATTTTTTATGACATAGGGTTTGTTCCATCTTTTTTAGGTGCACAGAAAATATGTGGTATTGGTGTGTGATTGGAAGGTGACGGATGGGTTCTGGTGGTGAATGAAGAAATTGTAATGAGTGATTGGGTCGTGAATAGTGTATTTTTTATACGTCTAATTTTTGTCTTTGTGCGGTTTGGTTAACCCGAAGTTTGGTTATTCTGAGTTTTGCTGGGGTGAGACCACAATGGCTGAGTTTCCCCAGCAAAATGTTGAATCCATGGTACCTCAAGTACCAACCGTTTAGAAGACTAGTGAAAAAAAAAAAAAAAAAAAAACAGCGGAGCGCAGGGCTCTACGACCAAATGCGTCTAAAGTACAGGACTTCATTAGGGTTAATGAACTCGTTACCGTACCGGAGGCACTAAAATGTGCCGGCAAAAACGATCTCCTTACGAACAACCGCCGGGAAGACGCGGAAGTTCATTGGCATCTGTAGAGATGATGTACGAAGACCCTCACAAGAATAAAAAATATTGCCTAAAATATTGGCTAAGCAATCCCGTGCCATGTGGGACGTACTTTTCTGAAGAGGAGGCAGAGACGATTCTACTGAGACTAATTCTAATCTACCGGGGTAAAAAATTGTTACAGTAGAGAGCAGAAGGCCACACTGTCGGACTTGTTGGGTGGCAGGACATCTGCCAAAGTCGTGACCTACAAAGAATCCTGTGCTGACACTGGAAACCTCTGTAGCACCGGTTGAAGAAGGCAGTAGCAGAGGAGGAGGAGGAGGAGGAGAAGGTGCTGGTAAGAGTGAAAAGCAACAAGCCGCGGAGCGAATGGACGAACGTGGTGAACAGAGGGATAAAAGAGGCTTTCCCTCCTCCACAGAAAACGTCACCGAAAAATGTGCTGAAAAAGCAGCAGCAACAGGAACCGATGGTAGTTTCAAGAATTAAGCTTAAGGAAATACCTCCATCAAGCTCCTTCTTCGTTAAAGCAGCAGAGGAGGAAGGGGGATGAGACGCCATGAAAAAAAAGAAAAAAAAGGAAACGAACAAGGCCTAATCAGCCTTGCTTCCACCTGTGAAAGAACAGAAAGGTAAGGAATCTCCTCTAAGAGCTCCTTCCAACCCAACGAGAAAATGAAAAGGAACCGCGACGTTTACTTCAAGAGCAAGAAACTGTGTACGGTGGATAGACAGGGGGCGATCTATATTTGCTGATCGTTCCACTGGTTAGGCTAGACGGCCACAAAGTCGTTTGTGCCCGAGTTGCGTTAGATGGAAGGCCTAGACTGGCTGCACACTGGAAGTTCAACATGTCTTTACTGGACAAGCTTAACTTCTGGCAACAGCTAGCTAGATTAGTGCTACGTGAATTAGTAGAGGGGGTATCAAAAATGGATGGTGGAAGAGGCTTAAGGATAGCATGAAGGTCTTCCACCGCTGACTATATCCATCGATTCTTTCTTCAAGGCTAACAATGTGAAGACGCTTAAAGATTGTCCGTCTCAGGCAGAGGTAGGGGTGGGATCCCCTAGAAATAGAATTAACTAAACCGGGTCCTGGAACGGTTGGCTAGAAAGCGTTACAGGGTCATTTAAGTATAGGTTAAAGATGTTTAACGAAGCCGTGAACATAGGCTTCGAATCGCGCAAAAAGATCCGTCGAGGGTGACCATCTATAGATTCGAGATGGTCAAGACCCCGGAGGTGCGTACTCTGAGGTCGAACGACAATACGTGCAGGCGTTTCAGCGGCAGTTCGAGAGCCGCTTTGCAAGGAGCCTCGTGTCGGTGATGAGTTTCGCAAAGTTATTTACCCGACTTTCCTCAGCTTGGTCCGACTGAAGCAGCAAGAGTGGGATCACGGAGGGTGAAGTTCACTTGGCATTGAAGTGGGTCGGCATGTGCAAGTCTCCGGGGGATTTGATGGTCTACCCTACGAATTGTACTTAAGGCTGTCACACATCTTTGTACCGATTTTGACGGTGGTGTTCGAAACTGGTTCCGTGCCCGACCAGATTTCAGGGTGAGATTGCGCTAAAGTCAAAGAGTAGGGGAAGAACTTAGATGATTACAAGCCCATAACTCTGCTAAACACAGAGTTAAAGATTTTGGCAAAGATCTTGGCGGGGTGCTTGCAGTCAGTTGCCGAGATTTTGACCATCGAGAGGAAGTGTGACGCCGAAGCCTTGACGGACATTTGAACTATTTCCGCCCCCCCGCAAAATAATTGCCATGACTCGAATAAGATGATCCAATAGTGAAATCAATAAAATTCTGCCAATAACTTACTTCGATTCATTTTAATGGAACACCCTATATAATCAGACTGAGAAAACGCGGAAGTTGAAGCAGTTTTGCTCAGAGAGGGTCCCCGTTTTTGTTCATCCCACCCCCTGTATCGAACACTTATAGTAACATTCCCGTGAGATGTCGCTAGTCTCGCCTCTGATGGCCACAAACAATGAAATGTGCCAAGGATCAATAAGCGAGGCTATAAAAACAAAACCCTTACCTACAAAGCAAGGACTAACCAATGAAGTGTCCAGCTTTAACATTTTTAGGGTGTCTTGATTTCTGAGCCTATTAAATGCCGACGCTATTACTAGAGGAAATAAAAATCGAATATTCTTGAAAAGAGGATTAAAAACATTTTTTCAATCAGAAGAATGGGATTTGACACGCTAATTCGAGGTGAACCATATTAGCCTGATGACTTGAATATAAACTATAGCACGCAAACAAAAAAATAGTCGGGATGCGTAATCAGAACCTCAAGAATTAAATATTTGCAGCTGAGAGCAAGAAGACAAAACGTCAACCAAAAGAATGGCGGACTACAGAACAAAACCTAAAATCTAACTGTTCGAAGATTACACCTTCCAATTATCAAACGTGGGGTCGGTGTAGGGTTTATGAGCCCACCTCGAATCCTCAATTTTTCAAGAGATACTATTCAAATATAAATGTTATTGTATTCTAATTATGTCCAATAATGGATTATATGTAACAGGTGAAAGGTTAACCCAAAAAAAAATGAAAAATACAGTTTATCTAAATACAGACTTGTCTAATAGAACATTCCATCTTAAATACAGATTACATTAGTGACCTGTCACAATAGAACATTCCATCTTGGAGTTGTCTTGCATAACATCCCGTGCGTTCGTTAAGTGTTCTTGTTATTTCTTCTACCTTTGAAGGCGATCAAAGTGTAGTATCTGTGCTCGTAAGATTGAAGTTGTGTCGGCGATTCTTTTAACAACTTCAAGTGTCGGTTTTCGGTTCGCAGGGGAGAGTGTTGGCGATCGGAAAGCCTCCGTCGACAGGAGGACAATGGCCCAGGAGAGACTAAGAGTTCGGTTCCCTCACAACGGCGTCCTGTGGAGACAATGATGGTGATCGTCAGGGTGATCTTGTCGAGGTAGACGACATAATATCTCACAGATTCCAATCGATGGCTTCTTCAATGCCTTCCACATCGGCCATGGTGTGGAGAAGAGAATGAGTGGCAGGTCTCACGGACAGAAGATGGTCAAGATTCAGAAACGGTGTCCATGTCAGCGGAGGAAAGGAGAGATTTGGCAGTCCCATTTCGGTGGCCCCGAGAATAGAATCGCCCATCCCTTCCCACCTCTGGTTGGAAGGGTGAGGCTGTGAAAGGGCTCCAGAGAAGTACGCGAAATATTTCGAAGACTTGGGTACTGTGTGCCGGAGAGCCTGTCGGCAATTGAACCAAGAATAATCTCCCTGCTGACCAAAGACCCAAAGTTTGTGGGTGTCAGTAGGGAGAACATCGAAGAAGCTATCAAGTCACTCAATTAAAGCCAAGGCGGTAGCTAGGAGGATCCACGCTATGTGGGACGTCCTGCTTGGCACGGCGGAGGAAGCCAAGCAGTTGGCCGGAGCAACACTCACTACCAAAACGCTCCGGCCTCAAACGGAGTACATGGCGACCCGCAAGACTAAACATTACCCCAGAATCCCATGGACATCACATGGGCGCCGCCTTCAAATATGGAAAGGTGGCGGAGGTATCATCGGTGATTTCGAAATCAGGATTTATGACTGGCGACATGACCCTGTAGGTGACGATGACTCGGAAGAGTTCAGACATCAAACATTCTCACCTGCAGGGGCCGGTCATTGTGGTGGTGGAGGGGGCAAGGCCTTTTGTTGGATCTGCGGGGCGTCGGATCACGTAACGGCCAGCAGCCAAAACGGGGACAGCAGTACCTTCAACAGTACTAGCAGATGCACCTTCTAAAGAAAGTGGAGAATGGCAGACAGTTGAAAAGGAAAAACGCGTCCACCACCGGAGAAGTCTTCACCGGCAAAAATCACCTGTGTCACCGAAGGCGCCCGCGTCGCCGAAACCACCTCCGCCGCCCAAATCACCTCCCACAGGGAAATCGAGGAAAAGCAAGAGGAAGATATGGAAACAAAGCGTTCATCATCCTGAAGCGCAGCAGAGACGAGGAGGAAGATCAACAAGAGAACCACAAGAAAGCCTCGAAAGAGTAGGAGCAGTGAAAAAGCGGCATACACTAAGGCTAAATGTTCATCCCTACCAGTATCGCCGGAAAGGCCGTCTTATGCGGGTAAGGCATGAAGCCTTCCCTCTTCCCCTCAAAAACATGCCCAGTCCCCGACCTTTAAACTGACTTCTTTAACTCTCACCCCTACTACTCCTACTCTCAAGAAGAAAAAAGCTCTTCCCCAGGGAGAAGAGCTGATGAAGATCTATAAAAAGGACATATCAAGGGACTGGTCGGCCTAGAGGCGCTCATTACTTAAGCCCTTGCTGAAGCTAACTGCAGTGGATGGCAAGTCCACTGAAAACCCAAAACTTCCCAAAGGCCCCCGGCGTGCTTACCCTGGTTCGTAGCACGGGGGGTAACCTGAGGTGCGGGAACACATAAATGAAGCCAGCAGGTTCTACAAAGAAAGGGATAATGTACAGGAGTGGAACTCCTAGACAAAATATCTAAAAATTATGAGGTTCCCAGTTCTTCTCCATCCCCTCACTTATATAGGATAATCAAACTAACCTACCCTACGGACGTTGGCAGGATTGTCAGACAGATGATTACGTCCGACGTAGGAACGGGTTCTCTTGGAAGGTCTGTCGGTGTCCCTGCCACCAGAGATTTCTATCCGGTATATGACTAGAGTATTTCTCTTTTCTATTTTTCAGGTCTAAAAGATTCCCATGGCTGCTCTAATGACTGTCGTTTATTCAGCATATGGGAACCGGCATGCCAGAGGCTTTTCTTTGCTGGTCAGACGTACCCTGGATGCGATGGTGGACCTTGCCCATGTCGGTGCCAAGGAACTGGTTAATTGTGGCCGATATTGCAGTGAAAAGCAACTCGTTCCGGTTGATTGCGGTTTATGTGCCCAATGATCAAGGTGAGCGGGTCTTTTTCGACTGTTGGAGCCCTTCCTGGTGGATTCAACACGACTAATCCTAGTGGAGACTGGAATGCCATCCTGAACCCCAAATGGGATAAAGGGAGGGGTGCTAGCGGGAGGAGGAGTGATCGTAGCTTGGTTGGTATCATTGAGATTTTGGCTTCGTTGATAGATACCGGGTCGATCATCCGAGTGGGAGTATGTGGACGTGAGCGCGTAGTTGGCCCTCTACCAGGTAGTTAGCTACCTGGATAGAGTGATGAAAGCTGACAGACTTCTTGAATGCCCAACGTTCCACTGGTTAGGTTATACGGATCACAAACATTTTGTGCCCGTGTAGCGAATTAAAATTTAGGGCTAGAATGGCTGGTTACTGGAAGTTCAATCAGTCCTTAGTGGACGAGCGGGACTTTCGATGCCAGCTAATTAGTGCAGCGGGCGTTAACTGGAATGTTGGGAGCCAGTGGTGGGAGAACCTTAAGGATAGCATTAGGTCTTTCGCCACTCAATATAGCCAACAAGGCGAAAACACTTAGAGCTAATTACTCCCGGGCGGAGATCCCCTCAAGATAGCTAAGAGAGCCCTTGAGAGTTACATGGGTCAGGTAATTGGACATAAGATGTCTTCCGAAGCTGTGAACTTGGGCGCGGATCTGCGCAGGAAGAAATTCGTCGAGGCGGCGATCGCTACATTCGAGAGGTGCGCGACTCGGCAGAGCATCTCCTTCGGTCGACTGACGATGTGTGAGGCGTTTCGGCGGCATTTCGAACACCGGTTTACCAAGGTGCCTGGTCTCCGTGAAGAGTTTCGCAGCTCTTTGGCTGATTTTTTCCCGGCTTTTGCCGGCTGAAGCGGCTAGTTGCGAAGGAAGATTACGGAGGACGAAGTCTACGCGGCTTTGAAGGTCAGCAGTGGCAAGTCGCCTGGTTTGAGTGGTTTGCCCTATGAATTGTACTTGAGGCGGTCGCACATTTTTGTCCCGATCTTGACTTGTGTTCAACAACTGGTTCCGGCAGGGGACCATCCCCAACCGGTTCACCAGGGTGTGGTCACGCTTTTGAGAAAAGGCAATAATGTTGGGAGAAATTAGATAGTTACAGGCCCATAACTCTGCTAAACACACAGTTAAAGATTTTGGCCAAGATCCTGACGAATCGCTTGCAGCTAGTTGCCGAGTCTGTTGGGACCTGATCAGACTCGTGCTGTGAAGGGCCAAACAATTCAGAGCAGCCTGCACATGATCCGCACGATCCTAGAGGGTGTAAAAGACGAAGCTGCGCTGATCGAGGTGGATCAGTCCAAGGCATTTGATAGGGTTGACCATGGCTACTGTCCTGCAGGCCACGCATTCGCACCTGACTTCTGCCGCTGGATTAGTCTCCTGTATCGCTCCCCCGGCTGTGGTACAGGGGAACGGGAAGCTGTCGAGCGCTTTTGTTCTGTCTAGGTCGGTCCGACAGGGTTGTCCACTGTCGTCCTTTGTCTTGGCCGTTAGAGCCTCTCCTTCGCCGGCTAAAGGACAGGACGTGCAGTCCGACCCTACGCGGAATCGCTGTCCCTGTTGGTGCTCGAGCCAGGGTTTCTGCGTACGCCAGTGACGTAATGACTTTTGTGTCCTCCCGGAGTAACAAGATCGGTACAGAAGACGCTTGAACAGTACAGAGGTGCCTGGAAGGGTTCTACCTTCCAGGGGCCTTCGACTGGACGGACGGTCCTGTCCGCATTCTTGGAGTGTGGTTTGGGCCGAACTTGAAGAATTGGTCTGAAATACAGGCAAAAGCCGGCGCGTCTGTCGAGATTTGGCGTCGAAGGAATTTGTCCTTAAAGGGCTTGGCGGAGGTGTGTTCTACATATCTCTTTCCCAAGATCCTTTACCGGCTGTCTGTACTTCCCCTTTATGATGGACGTGAGGAGGCGATCGAGTGTTTGCTATTCTTTCTTTGGAGAGAACGCAAACATCACGTCGACAAAGGTGTGTTACCAACGTCCGTGTCATGGGGGTCTGGGAATGCCGCACTTGAAGTCACAAGAGCTTGCTTCAAGGGTGGTTTTCTCAGGCGCATTGATGGAAGATAGGTTGCTTTCGGAGGTCGTGAGGGTCATGTTCTCTAGCCTCACTATCACTCCCCCGATCATGAGGCGGTGCCGTAAGCCTCATGGGCGATAGTGATTCTTCCTCGAGTGTCGGAAAGCCTTGCGGGCTATTCCACGGTCTAGTGACCTTTCACAGCCTAGGAAAGGTTCTATCGAGGAAGAGTGGTGAGTGTCGCAAAGGACCCACTACGGGAGAAGCTCGGCATATCGGAGAATGAGTTTCGCTCGTATTGGTCTTGGGCGCCGGAGGTGCAGATCATCTCGGCAACAGTTTTCTGACCTGGCGATTAGCTCGGAATCGGTTGTCTCAATGACATGCGTTTCATAAAGGGCATGGCGGATTTGCCAGATTGTGAACGCTGCAACCTTGGTTTAAAGGAGACGTCCTCGCACGCCTACCATTGTTCGCAGGTTCGCCCGTTGTGGGATCGTGTCGGCGAGTTGACTGCTCGTATCGCGCCGGATGAGCTCCTGCTCATTGATCGCATACGCACGTGACTGTGTCGCCCCCGTTTTCTGGAGTGAAGCAGATGTGTTTCTATCGCTACTAGCCACGGCTCGAATGGTGATATGGACGACGCGACTAGAGGAAGTCTTACGGAGTAGCCGTCTTTCACATCAGGATTTGATCCGATATTTTGAGCATCCAGCTCAAAATGAAGATTAGAACTGATTGGAAACGGTTGACGCCGACAGATTTCAGCAAAAGGTGGATAAATGTGGCAAGCCTGGTGCGCATGACTGGGGCTAGCCTTGATTTTCTCTTTTAGGCCTGCCTAGCCACATCGGGGGGTGGATTCCTTTGGAACCCTCCCTGGGTAAAGTAAGTTCCTTTTTGTGTACCTAGTTAATGTCAGTGAGTGTGTTTCCCGGCACTGTCTTGTTGTGATCCAGCTCGAGATTCCCCACTTCCGTTTAAATTTTTGGTCACGTTTCATCTCGTCTGGGTCAGTTATATTATTCCCCCCTGTCCAATTTTATTTTTTTCTCTTCAATCTGTAAGAAGAGCCTCTTGATTTTGTCCTTTAGGCAGAATACAGCGGCTTTGTTTTTGGTGGGTTGGGTCCAGCTAACATGTCTTTTGTTGATATTTTCAGTTAATTTTTTATTTTTATTTTGGGAAGTGTTTTCATACCCACCCCATGTCATTTTATGTATAGAATTTTTATATATTTTTGTACTAAAAAAAAAAAAAAAAAAAAAAAAAAAAAAAATTGTAATTTTTATGTACATCTGGATTGTTTTTAGGTCCCCAGAATGCATTGCAGTATTGTGGTGCATGATGGATTGAGTGTTGATGGGTATTTTTTTTTTTTTTATTGAAAAAAAAAAAAAAAAAAAAATTGCATAGTATGTCTGGGTCACCAGTCAGATTAGCTAGGTATAATGTAGATAATGAAAGAACCAGAGTTTCGTTCCCCAACCCTTTTCTTGCGGCCTTGTGCCATAAAGTGTATAAACAATTTTAAATAAAACATTCCATCTTAATGTTTTGCGGAAATTATCATTGAAGACTTAAAAAAAAAAAAAAAAAAGTGGTGGGATGAATAATTAACAGATAAATGAATTGTTTCTTGGCGTTGCTTAGCATGAGTAAAACAAATTCACGGATTTGGAAAAAAACCAGAATGATGCAAGAAGTTTTCATCCATTACTCAGTTGAGCTTAGTTTACTCAGTGTTATTGAAAGCGTGAATCAAAACGGCCCGGTCGGAGGAATAATACGCACCGACCTTATTACTTCCCATATTGCTTTTAAAAGTGATAGTAAATGGTTTTAGGGGAAAAAAAATACATAATTACTGAAAAAGGCTATGACTTAAAGATGTAACAGTCCTAAATAAAGTTAATATTCAAAGCGATAATAGAACGTCTTAAATTTATCTTTAAAATTGAAACAAGGGATTCACCTTTGAAAAATGTTTTGAAATTTTCAGGTAGAAAAAGGATTATGCTTTTTGTTTAGTGAAAAGGTCCACAAGGTTAGTGACCAATTGGTAATTATATTTAAGAAAATATAGAGGATAACCAGTTAACAATGTAACTGACTTGTGAGCGAGAAATATGATGGTAAATACTAAGCTATAAAGACAAAATGGACAAGTTAAACAAAACGCGACAAAATATAGACTTAGAAATAATCCGAGAAGAAAGGCAAGAGCTAGAAAATGGTTTGATATCGTATTCATTGAAAGAACAGGAAATTTGTATTTTACTAAAACGGAAGGGGTCAACTAAAAATACAACCTTCATTACACAAAGTATTTTCTAGACAAGTCGCACAAAAATTATGTTTCAGAAACGCTGGCGTCCGTTTAGACGCATTTGTTCCTGAATTTCCGATTGAACCCTGAAAAGTTTTAATACCCGGAACTTTTCGTAGGAAATGAAACATTTCTGCAGAAAGAGTACATGGTTTAGTCAGAAGATTCCTGCTGCTCGTTAAACCCATTTGTGTTGACTTCGTTTACCCATTTGATTAAGAGAAGTCACACTTTCTCAGTTTCTTTGAAAGAACCTAGAAAGGTTTTCCACTGAAAATTTAAATATCTAAGAGTTTTCAGTCACATTAGCTATTCCAAAAGATTAAACTAGTTTCATCAAAATATAAAATGAGAACATGTGCGGTGTGACTCAGTCCGTTGAACCCAGATACCATACGTTATACACGCTTGGACGATCAGGTCTCGAAGAACATGACTGGGCAGAAGATTTTTCTGCAGTAGGTTGTCATTACTTTCTGCGATAGACGGTTGCCAACTTCAGGCTACAGAACCCAATCTGTGTTGCTATTTAACCCATGGCTCGGGGGAAGCGACAAATTAATACTTTCTCAAAGGGTATTTGCATAGTGAATGCAACGAATACGACTGGGATTCGAACTTGTCTCGACGATTTCTCGTTCCAAGTCGATATCACTGTACCAGTCACGTCAGGATTAAGCGAATTTAAAGCTTCTGATCGCTTTGTAAAAGCTGTCATATCCGCAAACTCCAGTGATTATGCGATAGGCGTGTAAAAAGTTACAAGTTTCGTATTCATTATTAATTGCTAATTTGAGCTCCAGTCGTGGATAGGAACTCGAGAATGAAAGTCAGACAAGAGATTCAATCAAGATCTTGGAAATTGATTTTTTATTACCTTCTGTAAACGTGATAGGAAACGAAAGGCAAGCAAGATGTTAAGTTCTGTTGAAACAAAGTATTAAATGTCTTTCCATTCCTCGTTTAAATATTGGCAAGATTTTTCATGGTTAACTCCAGGTTTATTTTACACGGAAAAAAAAAAAAAAAGTTTCTAAAACCTAGAGTTTCCTATATAGCTGTCGTCGAGTAACAAAATTCGACTTCAAATTTTTGGGGGAGGCGGGTCATGGTCTGTTAGTCTTCAAGAAACCTTTTGACCGGAGGTTTAGGTCACAAAGTCGTAAATCTAAATGAACTCCATTTTTAACGTCTGGTATGGGTGGCAATATTAAGAAAGCATCGGACTTTCAAGCTATCTATTCAATCGACAGCGCCAATATCACGAGTTCAAAACAGCTAAAGTTTTCTTCCTGTTTTAGGTCAAAGGAGGAGATGTGTCCTTATCTTATAAACAAGACGACGGAAAAATTTTCAATGATAGTGGAACCAAAGACTTTCCTTGTGATATAAATCTCCGATCGGGATGTGAGGGGGGGGTCTCGTCAAAGACAAGGAGAATGACGACGTTTAATGAGAGCGTGAATTTGTTTTTTAAAAAAAAAAAAAAAAAAAAAAAAAAAACGCGAAATCAAAAACTCAAACCCCATTGTTATACGAGGAAGAATCCAACAAACAATGAAATAAAAAGCTATTTTATGGAATTAGTAATATTCCACCTTAAAGAACACGGCAAATAGATAAAAATGATCAAGGCTTCACGCGTAAAAAAGAAAGGAAAAATATGATAGAGATTGCAAGATTGAAGTTGTCCAAGTAAGCGTCCGTAAAGGATTTTGAAGTTACTAAATCCTGAACCGAAATTTCGTCATTTTGAGCGGAAAATTCGAGCTTTTCGAACTGAAAACTAAGGCAAATACCTGAAAAATGAACTCGCTTCGAAGCCAAACGATTTTCTTACAGAAACACTGCAGGGGTTGCTATTGGGTTTTTAGAATAGCTAGCGAACAAACTTCAATCAGAGCGTGAAGCTCGTTTTAGTTCAACAGGTCATTTTACGACAGTTTTTCATTTTGGGGTGAAAGAAGCCACTGGCGGCGTTTAATAGAAGTCCTTTTAAATGGACAAAGGACAGGTTTGTTTGAGCTTTGTTTAACGGCATACCTGTGGGTTACTTAATGCCAAAAATGTGGGGTTGTCAGATATTTTTCTAATGTTCAGTTACATTGAAAAACTTGATTTAGATTTTAATGAGAAAATTTAGTTTTTTTAAGGTCTAGTTTTTTGTATTCAAAGTGTATTACTCGTAATATTTTTCAAAATATACTGTTGGTAGTATTTTAAACAAAAAATGTATATTTTCTGTAAAATTTTTATACTTTCATGGTGTTTTGACCAAAGTTTGAGGGTTAACTATTTGCCCATAGCTGGGACCCTAACAGGTGCTACCACTCCGGGTCAGGGTGGACCTGGGAACAACAGCAATTAAGAGGTGGTTCCATGCTCCTCACGATCTCGTAATAAGAGGCCTTGCTGCTGGATGCAGTTTACCGTCATACCCAGGACCGACAGATTTTGTTTTGAATTATTTGTCCAAGAAAAAGTAATTTTTAATCGGACCTACGCAAAAAAGCTAAAGTCAAAGAAACTAACAGAAGAGTCATCAAAACTTAGCCTAAAGCAGTTCAGGTCATTTAACTGTTGGCCGACTAAAAACCACTGTTGATGGTTTTGAAACGCTACTGACGCTTGTTCCAAATTTTGCATTGTTTATTCATCGTCAGAAAAGATTCAGTATAAAGTCCTAAACTGGTTAAGACAAGGCAAAGTTACGCAGATTGAAGTCGGCGATTTTTAAAAGTGTTAAAACGCTCAGACGAATTTTACTGGACCAATTAGCGGCGCTCAGAAGCAAGAAAGATTTTTTTAAATTATAAGAAACAGATTTTTTTCTTCAAACTGCTAAAAGAAATTAAATATGAAAATCTAAGAGTTTTAATATTGTTGGCTTTAATCTTTCAAAAAAAGAGATGGCGGATAATATGTGGCCTCGAACAATGTAAGACAGGGTCGTTCAATCCCTTGAATTTGTGTTTACTATATCACCATACCAGATGCTATTTAATTGACGACATTTAAGTTTTCCTAACGGAAAGAGAAAAAGGCTTTGCATGTTCTAAACTCAGATTTTAATGAAATCTGTTCTGGATTGAGAAGCAGCGGTAGCTTAGGTCAGTGTTACTTGGATGTGCGTTAAGAACGACGTTAATTATAGTTTAGAAATAAATGTTCTTAAGTATCTGAAAGGTCGAATGGGTATGAATCAGTTTATTAACTGAATGGTTGACATGTTTGGTGGATTAGGAGTAAAACTGAGATATCCACAAATACAGTTAGGCGCACGAATCCGATAAAACGAGGAAGCATGAGGAACTCAAATTGTCAAATTTGTTCGGAAATTTCAACCTGTTGACAAATTCTAACGCAGAAAAAGTTGACAGGTTGAATATATTTATATATCCGTGCTAATATTCGAACATAGTTGGGTGTTCGAAACCTGGCCATGAAAGTAATAATGTCACGGGTCTTTCAGCAGCTATTAAGAAGCCTACATTTGACTTCCAAAAACGGATGAGTGAGAAATTCAAGGGGTCGGAAGTAGTACTTTATTTCCTAAAGTTGTGAAAAGAAACTAAGGTATTTCAACCTACCTGTAGGTAAGATGACAACGTTGATTTCCTGCCTGGTCGAATGCCATTTGGAATTTAGGTATCAGTCTACAGAACTTGACCTGTGCTAGGTGCGACTATCAACTATAGAACCCCTCTAGTTCGATTCTTTCAAGAAGTAATATTGGGTTTGTTGGTCGAACAAATATATGGTCTTACAGTTTGTAAGAACAAATTAGTTGGTGGGGGGGTGGAAGTTGCTAAAAATAAAAATTGCAGAGGAGATAGCAAGTCAAAATCGAGGTCATTTTCTTGAACGACGGAGCCACGTGTCTGACGGAGACTAAGAAACTTTTAAAGTTTTTCCTCTGAATTCGTTTATTCACATGCCAAGTCAGAACCAATGATCTGTGGCATACATTTTGTTTCCGCTTAAACAGGAGACAGCTTCATAAATAAATGAACGAATCTCATCGCAAGATAGGGGGTTGTGCGTGTTATAGTTGTTTCCTGAAAATTTTGATTTGTTGAGTTCTTTCATCAAACCCAAAACTTCGATCCAAAAAGAAACAGTTTAAGTGCCACATTTGTCCAATTTCAGCCTCCAGTTCACCATAAAGCTTGGAGATGTTTGTGTGTAGTTAAAAGAGTAAATTTCTGTTCCACCGCTCGCTTCACTCGTGGGTTTGATGCTTGCAGACAAAAAATGAGCAGTCTTATACTCAATGTGCTCCCAGCTGCGCACGTCACAAGTACAACAAAAAAAAAAAAATACAACTGCCACCCATTGTCGCAGACCTTTTTACGGACAAAAAACTATTGCCAACGCACCAATCATCGCTCGCCGTCGGCCTCATTCTCACTCAGCATAAAATGACAGGTTGAAAAATTTTTTTTTTAACCACACTTGCGGAGACGCAGCTAGACTCTCTGGCGTGGGTTTACGCCGCACGCATTCATCACAACACCTTGAGACGCTTTGGCTCTGGTAAGTGTGAATGTTTATCGTCACATTGTGTTACTTGATACGCTAATGTAATTGTGTAAAGTTTTTCTTTTCCATGTCTCTTGAATTGTTCGATCTATGAATAAAGCCTCAGAAAATGCTAATATCTGCTCCCTCGACTATAGTTCAGGATGATATTCATATCAGTTTGCTGCTCTTTATCCCGTAGTGATGACATTTTTTCAATACAGATATTGACGTACCTGGTCACGGAAGTTTTTGTACTCATTGTATGTGAATTCTGAGTTAGGCAGTCTTCAAAATATTTCTCACAGAACATACATATTGAACCCATTTATCTTTTGCAAGATTGGTAGTGTAACCTTTAGGCTTTTGCAGTCTCGTTTAGCTGTTGGCGTTATGCGTTTACGTGTCACAGGGGTAGGAAGAAAAATTTATCCTTCTCCATTGAATTCGTTCGAGAAATAGAAGTCATTTTTACCAATAGGTGTTATTCGGTTCTACTTAAGAGACAATTAAACCTGTTCGCCGATCAACTTTGTCCAAATGAGATTCTTCGAAAAGTGAATTTCACAAAACTTTTACCCGGCATTTTTCTTTCCTACTATTTTTCATTGACATTCAATTTTGGAAATAAAATTGACATCGGAACAAAGCTCTACAATACAATTTAGAAAAATACTCCCCACTCTCTTCGCGGGTATTATCTTGATTTCACCGTTTGGCGGAATACAGCGGCCACTCTTTTTTCTGGGTTGGACGGAGCTTACTAACATTGTTATTATTTTAGTTTAAAGATTTGTTGTATTACTTTATTTTTGGGTTCATCCCCCTCCCATCATTTCATCTTTCATTAAATGTTTTAAATTATATATTCTATTGTATATAAATACATTCTTATTGTCATGGGGTTTTTTCCCCTTGTAAGTTTGTAGTATTGTGGTGTATGTAGGATTAGGAGCTGATGGATGGGTTCTTTTGGCATATGTGCAAATTGTAATGAGTGAATGGGTCGTGATAGTGTTTAGCTAGGTATAGGATAGTCAAGTTAGTACCAACCTCTACCCCTCTTTTCGGCCATGTGCCACTATTTAGTACTTTACTTACAAAATTAATATTGCCACTCTTTTTGAGGGATGGATGTATTTTAGTTTATTGTTGGGTATTTCATCCCCACTCCTCATTTCATTATCATTAAATCTTGTAAATATATTTTGTATATATTATTGCATATATTACCATTTTTACCTCATGGGTTTGTTTCCCCTTTTTAGGTGCCCCCTTGTAAATATATGGTATTGTGGTGTGTGAAGATTGGGAGGTGATGGATGGGTTCTTGTGGTGATTGAGCTATTTGTAATGAGTGAATGGGTCTTGATAGTGTTTAGCTAGATATAGGATAGCCAGTGTTGACTAACCTCTACCCCTCCCCTTTCGACCTTGTGCCACGATTTTGTAATTATTGCGAATAAATATCTTCCCCTTTTTTAGGTGTCTCTTGTAAATGTAGTGTTGTGGTGTGTGAAGGATTGGAGTGTTGGATGGGTTCCTGTGGTGAATGTGCAACTTTTTCATGAGTGATAGGGCCGTGATAGTGTTTAGCCAGGTGTAGGATAGTACCATCCTATAACCTCCCCTTTTCGGCCTTTTGCCACAATTCCTGTATTTTTATACATTAATAAATATTGATATAATTTACAAAACAAAAATAAAATGGCTGCTGTTCGATACCCGCTGAAACAAATTTTAAAGTTGCGGCAAGTAAAGATGGCCGCATGGATAAGAAGCGTTGACTGAGTAATCCAAAAAGTAACTTGACAGAAAAGAGTTGTGAGTTCAATACCTGGTCACTGCAGAGGGAAACAACGACTTGAGGAATTGAGCTACTAAAGGAAATTAACTGAAACTGAGATATCCAGTAAAGGCGTAGCACATGGAACTAGAACAATCTACCCACCCCCGTGGACGAAATAAAGGGTTTGGCTTCAAATTTCAAAATATCTGAAAAAGGTCGAAACATACAACATCCGAAACGTCGTGAATATGGCAAAGATGAGAAAGAGTCCGAACGATGAAGTGCAAATAGTTACAATAGCTCATCCCATATAGACAAGTATTAAAGATGTAAATTTGTTTCTCGGATAAAACAAACAAAAACAGAAGTAAAATCGCACTGGAAATATATTGGCGGACCTGAAGGGAGACTACCACCACCTGTAAATTGGTTGATTATCAATTTTTTTTGTTTTACTTTTTTCAGTGCAAATCATATCGATTAAACCCCTACTCTCCGATTGACAAAAGATTTCTAAAAATTTCAACATTTAAACAATTTTACTGGTTGGGGGCTCAGTTTTTCATACAACCTTATAATAAATCGATCCTGTGCAATTAAACTTTTTGTTTGCGCATATTCAACTACTGAATCCTTTGCGAAATTTTTAAATAAAGCCATTCTTAGTTCCGAGGAAGATACCATCGTAAGAACTGAAGAAAAACTTGAAAAAGACAAAAACAAGATCAACAACTCGTCCAAAAAAACAAACAAAGCGACCCCAACGCGAGTGGTACCAATATGGAGGATTGATTAACTATAACGTATGAAAAATTGAGCCCCCACTTCTAAAATTGTTTACATATTGAATTTTTTTCAAGTTTGTTGATAATCGGAAATTTTATGTAATAACCGATAAGACTGCACTGAGAAATATTTTAAAAAATAAACAACCAATTTAAAGGTGGTGGTAGTCTCCTTCAGGTCCGCTAATATATTTGTTTCAATCTGTCTGTTTGCCCCCACTCTTCGCTCAGTCGTTAAGTTAAAAGGACGTACCATTTGCGAGTGTTTCGATTTAAATTATATATATATAATGTACCGGAAAGAATAATTTAAGTTTTTGCATTTCTTGACACCATTCAGTTTCCAAAAATTTCGTCGGTAACATTGGTGGGTGGGTAGGGGGTCAGTTTAACAAAAACTGTTTGAAATTTGAACTGAAATGTCAAACAGTCATTAAATAATTGAGATAAGACAAACTTAAAAGATTTGAGAATTGTGGATTTGTCAACAAGTTGTGGCCATTGTATGGAGAGCTGACCTCTGGAAGAAGACCCACTGGGCGGCAACAACTGCGGTATCGTGACATCATAAAACGCGATATGAAAAAACTGTGGGCATCCAACACGGAGTCATGGGAGAGCGTAGCAGTTCAACCGGTTCAAATGAAGAGGAACCCTGGCCCAACAACTTTAATCAAGAGAGGAGCAATTAACACAAGTCGTCATGGAGAGGCAGGTTCGCAGGAAACAAAATGACAGCTCCGACAGACAAGAGAAACAAAACATAAATTCAGCCTCTGCAACAAAGACTATGCCCCCGCATCGGTTTCTACAGTCACAGACGCCAGTGCTCCAGTCAAGCAGACAACTAGAATGCTACCCATGATCAACCCTGACCGACTGAGGCCTACTACTGTGGCCATTGTATTTTAAAAGGCCGAGAGCCGAACGGATGCACGCAGCTGTGAAAATGGTAGGAAAGGTCATTAACCCTAACCTTACCACAGCATCAATGGTACAAGACAGTCTGGTTGGAGTTTTCCTTCTCCAATATTGGTTGATAACTAAGGTTGCAGGGTCAAATCTGTCCTGTTATTTCCCCATAGTTGGAATTGGGGAAGAAATGGATTTATACATTCTCAAGAGTATTAACACATAAATTAATGGGAATTTTCTAAATACAGGTTAGATGTGGTACAAGGCCGAATGTATGGGAGCAGCCGGTGAGGATCGAACTCACTACCCAATCGATCTTGCAATACAATCTTGTTAACACTACAGCAAGAGTCGAAATTTTAAAATATTTGACACTCATTAATATTCTTGTAAAATCCCCAAGAATTATTAGCGACCGTAAAACGCTCTAGCATTTAATCTGGGTCAAAATTTTTCATCTCAATCTGGTGACGAAGTTTTCGATTTTGTATTATAAATTTAGCATGTGTTCATGCCTGTTGACAAGAGGTACGTTTTTCAGTGAGTATGGAAATTTGAATTCCTGCACTGTAGTTTTTGCAGGTAGTTAACTGTTGTACTGATATTTGCAAATTAAGCTTTGTGTCGGCTAAATCCCCCGAGAGGATTATGGATGGTTATAAAATGGAGACTCAGCGAGAAAAATCACCGGTTGAGTTTTCAAATTGCAGTCGAAAAATGTAACGAACTGTGGAAAGGGTTCTCAACTGGGAACCACGACCCATAGGCTGGTCGCCTACCCCAGAACTCATGGCTGAAGATGTAAGAAACATAGAAAAACCTGCTGCCGATTAACTTAATGTTGGAATAATGCGCCTCCGATAAAAACCCCGAAAGTTTATTTTAAAGGTTATTTTGGAAAATTGACAGCTCTGATTACTAAGAATATGAATAGACTTGCATAATGAAAATTTGAAGAGCTCTGATTACTTTACTGAATCTTCGAAAGGACTTAATTTTTAATTGAAGATTGAAAGCTGTGGTATTTTTAAGCAGATCCAATATATATTTGTAAACTGGTATTCCGACAATTCAAATTGTATTTTCGGCTTTTGTAATTTTTTTTTTTTTTATAAAGACTTTCTTCGTAACTCTCCAGGCGTCTTCGAACTTTTCATTTGTTTTATTTTATTTATTTTTTTTTTTGTCGTGTTTATTTTAACCACAAGTGTCGAGTCTTAATCTGGTAGAAATACGGCTACCGGGTTTACACAACGTGACTTTCTGAGATGAAATCACAACGTGGGAGTGAGTCCGTTGTTGTAATAGACGTCTTGAGGACCAGCTTCTGTGACGAGATCACGCCCAGCGGCCCGAAAGCGTCGACATAATTGGTACGTTTCGACATCATCGTCAAGGGGTGTCCGTAATTGTCTACAACCAGCCAGCCCGGCAGATAGTGTTACAACGTCACTAAAGTCTGTGCTAAATTTATTCATCGTCAATAGACGATTTACAAAAATTTTAACTTTTAATTGAAACTCCTCAAAATTTAAATGAAATCGTTGAATTAAAATATTGAAAACAAATCAAATGCGTTCGAGTTCTGGGTGCGAGTAAGTTTAAAAATAACTGAAGAGGAGAAAATCGTGGTTGTTCAAAATTTTCCATTTTAATACATTTCAAAAAATATCCAGAAGTCTTTTGCCAACAATTCACGAACGTTGGATAAATTATGCAAGAAAATGAAAATGGTGTGTCGGTTTAAAAATACTCCAGATGATATTTCTTCGGACCAGTCAGCGTCGACACATCCTAGAAAGCCAAATGTTCTCGTGTTCTCTCGTTCTCTCTCTCTCGTGTTCTCGTGTTCTCTCGTTCTCTCTCTCTCGTGTTCTCTCTCGTGTTCTCTCTCGTGCTCTGTCTCGTGTTCTCTCTCGTGCTCTGTCTCGTGTTCTCTCTCGTGCTCTGTCTCGTGTTCTCTCTCGTGCTCTGTCTCGTGTTCTCTCGTGCTCTGTCTCGTGTTCTCTCTCATTGTCTGTCTCGCTTGTTCTCTCTCGTGCTCTGTCTCGTGCTCTCTCTCGTGCTCTCTCTCGTGTTCTCTCTCGTGTTCTGTCGTTCTCTGTCTCTGTCTCGTGTTCTGTCTCTGTCTCGTGTTCTGTCGTTCTCTGTCTGTCGTGTTCTGTCGTTCTCTGTCTGTCGTGTTCTGTCGTTCTCTGTCTGTCGTGTTCTGTCGTTCTCTGTCTGTCGTGTTCTGTCGTTCTCTGTCTGTCGTGCTCTGTCGTTCTCTGTCTGTCGTGTTCTGTCGTGCTCTGTCGTGCTCTGTCTCTGTCTGTCGTGTTTTCTCACACACACACGTAGGTACCTGTTTTAAATTATTATTTAGAAATAATCAACCTTATACAAGGTGAAAGTATAAATTGTTAAAAATCTCTACAAAACTATTTTTGACGACATTGCACGTTTTTTGCTTCTCTCATTCCCTCTCTGATTGAAACTCTAACCGCGATTTGGTGACATTATCGCCTTGCGATAACTTTTCTTTTACCTTCTGGAGTTAAAGTATTAAGTACACTAATTAATAATAATCTACGTTTTCAATAATGTTCTATTTTTCTCAAATGCATTAGAAAAATGTTAAATGCATGTCAAATATTCAACAGGTAAACAATTTAAATTCTGAGACACATGCGCCATTTTGCTCCCCCCTACACACACGTTCTTACTTAATTTTAAAAGTTTATATACAAATTTTATAAACTATTACAAATCACATTCAAATAAAATTATATTTTTAAAATTAAAAATTATGTAGTATTTTGTTTTTTAATTTGCCAATAACTTTTGAAAGGACAAATTGACTAATAAAATTATTTTAAATGAAAATAAAATTAAATCATGACAGAAAAAGATTATTTCAACTTGAAACGTGTTTTACCTTTTTTACTAAAAAAATCGTAATGTTTTTAAATAATGACAGTTACACCGCTTTCAAGAAAAATTGCTGCATTTTTAACAAAAGAACGAAAATAATTCCTGGCTTCAAAGTTTACGAAAGTGAATGTGAAAAATGAGAACGAGACTCCTAAAGAGAATCTTACCTGTGGCGAGCTTGATTCGCCTTGATTTTCTCTTTTTAGGTCTCCTAGTCACATCAGGGTGGATTCCTGTAGAACCCTCCCATGATTAAAGTAGTCTTTTTGTGTACCTAGTTAATGTGAGTAGGTGTTGTTCAAAACTGGCATGTTCTAACCTTCTTTTGTTATGATCCAGGTGGGGATTCTCATTTTCCCCCAGTTTTGAATCCCGTTGTTTCATCTCAGCTGGGTCGGAATTTTCTCTTTTTCGAAACCAAATTAATTTTTTCTCCTCCCCATCTCCCTTAGCAAGAGAGCCTCTTGATTTTGTCATAGACAGAATACAGTGGCCTCTTTATTTTTGTGGGTTAGACGGGTCCAACCTAACATTAATTTATTTATTTTGTATATTAAGTTGAAATTTTTTTTGTTTGGGTTTTTTTATTTCATGTACCGCTACCCTTTTTCATTACATTTCATGTGTAATTTTAATATTTTTCTATATATATTGTACACAAATAATTTTCTTTTACATTAATGTGAGTATTCTCTACCTTTTTAGGTTCCCTGAATGTATGAGGTATGATGGTGTATGGCGGATTGATTGACGATGGATGGGTCCTTATGGTGAATGGAAAATTGTAAAGATTGATTGGGTCTTGAGTTGGATTAGGTATAGGATAGTTATTGATGACCAGCCTCAGTTTTTGTCTCCCCCACCCGCAATCATCGGCCTTGTGCCAAAATTGTATAGTGTATCTTGTTAGCGTCGAGGAAGCATATCGTTCACGCCATTCATCCTGTAACAGACAGAAGCGAAAATCGTCCACTTCATTCACCATGCGGCGCGAAACGATACCCTCAGTGAGAATCTTGGACTTCGAAAAAGCAATCCACAAGAACCTTTCTAAACGATTTGAAATTTAAAAAAATATTCGTCACATTGATTCAACAATTGATCTTTCTCACTCAAACATCATAAATTTAACACGAAAATTTTAGAAGTTAAATTAACACTGACACACAAATTCTTCATTACGAAAATTTTACATCTAAAAGTTTCAATTATGAAACAAGCTTCAAAGACTATTCAAGTTTATTATCAGCACTACAGAAACATTTGACTTTAGCTACACGTAAGTTAAAGGTAGATAACTTAAAATTGAAATATTTGAATATTTCTTCATTTAATTTATTGGAAGACAGTTCAATTAATCGATTAGAAAACATCAGCAAATCGGTACAACAAAATGACATCTGAAGACATTTTTCTTACTCCAAAACTTAGACTCAATATCCATTATTCAGAACATTTTGCAGAAAACTAGCTTAAAACTTTTATTTCAAATTTTGCCATTACAGCAGTTTCTTTAAAGAGATTTTAATATTTGTTCGTTGATTTATGTATAGATTTTATATAAATTTTTGATTTTTGCAAGAATTTCCAAATTAATATGTTCGTCACCGGAAAAAAACTGAGTTATGGAATATTACGTTTTCCATTGTAAACTCTCGTAACGTCTTTGGTTACCCGCTAACTAAAATCAAAACTATTTTTTACCAAAATTTCGAACGTGTTAGAAGCGATTAAAATTTTTAAAGATAATTTTAAAAAATACTTTGATCACTTCCTCTTAATAACATTTGATGCAAAAGATCGTTCTTAAGTTTTGGGCCGTTTTTATTCATACTATGCTGTTTTTTTTTGTTTTGTTTTGTTTTTTTGTTTTTTTTGTTTTTTTTTTTTCCAGAGATACCTCCAAGAATATCATCAACCCGTCTTTCCATTTTCTTTTCGCTACCATTTGTGGAGCTATACAAGGGAAATTCAACTTTCAGTCATTATCCTAAATGCTATTAGACTCGTTACAAATCCGTGCAATTAGGTCGGTAATGTTTTACTTCCTGACCACTGACAATACTTTTCTCTATTCTTCTTCTTAGCATGAAGAGTGAATGTCGACGAACTGCACAATTCCTTTCTCCGACGGATACAACGATTGAAACTTTATCTACCTTCGCCCAGATGCTAATCATTCGAAAACCTGTATGTACAGACTTCCGGCGAAGGCCATTTTTACAAACATAGCCGATAATCCTCGCATTGAAAGATATCAGAAGGTTGAAAGAATAAGTGTTTTATTGGTAAAATAAATGGAATTTTAACTGAAAAAAAATAATTATAAATTTTGTAAAGTGAAATTACTATGTAAATGTTCAAAAAGAAAGTGTAGTGTCCAGTTAAAAAGGAATCAAGAGATGGTAGTTGTAAAGTGATCATGTCTTGTAGTTGTAAGTAGCAAAATGTGTGTATGCAGAAAAGATGAATTAGGGTATTAATAAAGTCCATGTTCCTTTCCTTTTAATGGCCGGCGTGAAAGTGAAAAGGAAGGTGAAGCAACAAAAAGGAAAATTGTACTTATCGGACGTTTTTAGGAGTCAGTTGAAGTATGTTGTTATTGTCGTCGTCGTTTTATTTTTTGTTGACTGTGTGAATGGTGAGATAGATAAAAATAAAAGGAAAATGGCACAAGAGAAAGGAAACGAGTATGTGATGGAACCTTATGTCCAGTTCAGTGGATTGAAGATTTTTTTCACATAGGCTTATTAACTTTTGACTTAGTTTTGCAAATCGCTTTGTTAAATTAATTTAACATCGGACCGTGAAACTTGGCTTCGTCTTTTTCTTTCAGTAGCCGGTCAATCCTTACCCTATTCGTCAAAATTAAATTTCACACTGGATTCTGAATTTTGCCTTAGTCTGGTTTTTCTAAAATGTTTTCCGTCCTAATTCTGATCGATTTTGTTGGTGTGCAAATCGACTTTTTTGTTTCAGTTAATTGTTGAATGATATAGGATTTGTATCTGATACACTAAACTTAGAAGACGAACAGGAATTTTACTTACACATTCAAAAATGAAATTCATATTTCATGTGTATTTCCCGTCGTAAGTTGTAAATAATTCAGTTAATCAACCATTCATAAATAACAAAGGCCATCAACTTTTCTTCTCCTCCTAAAATGTGACCTTTTGCCAGACATATGTAAAATGGTAAAATTCAAATAAGCATTTGAATGAAATAATTTGGAAGTAATCGGTATTATGGGGAATTTAAATTCATTAATAGTTTAAAAAATTCCAAGTTTTATGGCTGAATATTTTTGTTTATTAAAAACTAGCTGTATATATCCCGAATTTGCTCGGGGTTTTTATTGGTTATGTTGAAATGTTAAGGTCAAATGTTTATTCACAAAGCTCCAGAGGTTGCCGTGACGCATAAGTTAAAAAATGCAAACTATTGTTTTGTTCTTTTATTTTTAGTTATTTTTTTAAATTTTATTTCCGGAAAAAAAGTAGATATAAAAAAGCAAATTTTTCATTAAATTTTGCCGCACCGTGTGTGTCAATTGAAACTTTCGTTTGCAAATCCAATTATCAGACCTTGATCTGCCAGTGACACGATTTTGGTTGAGTTTGGATAAAGCGTCTTGGAGAAATACATAAAAGTGCGCAAAAGACCACACGAAATTGTTTGTCGTTGATTTTTTGGTGAATCCTGTACATCAAAGGTTCGAACCTTGATCTACAAGTTACCTGAGTTTGGTTGAATTCGCATGAGGCGTCTTGAAGAAAAGTTCGAAAATTCACAGCATTTCGGTGATTTCTGCCGTACCCTTTACACACCTTCGCTAAATCGAAACAAACAGCATAGTATGAATAAAAAAAGGCCCCAAACTTCATAAAAACAAACTTGTCCATCAAAATGTTTTTTTAAATTATTATTAAAAGTAAAGATCAAAGTAATTTTTAATTATTTAAAAAAAAATCTTAATTCCTTCTAACATGTTCGAAATTTTGGCAGAAAATCTTGTTTTAATTTGAGTTAGCGGAGAACTAAAACGTTACGTTAGTTTACAATGGAAAACGTAATATTCCATAACTCACTTTCTTTTCGGTGATAAACTTACATTTAGAAATTCTCGCAAAAATCAAATAATTGTCGGATTTTAATGAAACTTTTAGTACGCATTCACAAATGAAAGTATTTTTGAAATTATTTTTTTAAATCGTGATAAATATATATATATATTATTTACATCTGTCACCCCGCTTCCCGTAAATCTATGAAATTTTAATAAAATTTACTTTGCTGTGGTAAAAGATTTTATTAGTTAAACGTAGGACTCATTGGAGATTCTTTTTTTCCTTAAATTTGGCCTCTGTTTCCGAAAAATCTGCTTCGAATAGTAAAATAAAAAATGCAATAAAACTCTATTTAATTTGATAAACTTTTAATTACTTGAATAAATATTATGGACGTTACATAGTCTAAAGAAAAAATATTTTCAAATGCTAAGGAAATTTTAAAGATTTGTTGTTTCATTTTTGTTCTTATAATAATTTATAAATATTGAAAAATATTTTAAAAATACTTCAAAGATTTGTTACGGTTAGATTTTTAAGTTTATAATTGTAGATTATATTGTCTATCGAAAACTGAAAAGTTTAATGCAAACCGTTTGGCTTTCATATTTTTTAAAATAAACTTCTCGTGTGTATTTGAACATTTTTTTTGTATGGTAATTTCTATGTGCAAATTAAAGAATCTTTCTTCTCCTTACCCCCGTGATTAAGAAAGAGTTGTATTCTAAATTTCACGATATAAGTAATGCTTGTACAAATCAAATTAATTTAGCATAAGATTTGCTTATTTTCAAAACATTGTCATATATATATATATAAGATTTTCAAAACCTAGAATTAACTTTTAAATATTGATTGCTCAAAAGTGGCTGAAAACACGTTCAAAATTGATATGAAAATGTCGTGAAATCAGCTGCCAATTTTATATCAAATCAATTAGATTTACAATGATGTCATGAGTAAATAGATACTGAGGGAGAACGGATGATATCAAGGTTATTTTAGATGCTGCAATAAGAATTGATGATATCAAAAAGTGGTCTTTGTAATCAGTTACCAATTATATCAAAATGGGAATTTTGAAATCAGCTGCCAATTTTATCTTAGTAAATCAATCACATTTACTATGAAGTTATCAGTAAATAGATACTGAGGCGAGAATATGGATGGTATCAAGGTCATTTTTAGATCACATAGAGAATTGATATCAAAAATGTCGTCTTTGAAATAATCTTATTTTTTCTTAAATCTATCAGATTTACTATGATGTCATGAGTAAATAGATACTGAGTGGAGAAGGAATGATATCAAGAAAATTATTTTTAAATGACGCAATGATAATTGTTGATATCAAAATGGTCATCTTTTAAATCAACTGCTATTTTTATTTTATCTAATCAGATAACTTTTAAGACAGGAGTAAATAGATGACGCGTTGAGAATTGATGATATCAAAAGGTCATCTCTGAAATCAGATGCAAATTTTTATCTAATTAAATCAATCACATTTACTATGATGGCATGAGTTAATAGATACTGAGGTAAGAAGAGTTGATATCAAGAAATTCATTTTTAGATGACGCGTTGAGAATTGATGATATCAAAAAGGTCATCTCTGAAATCAGATACCAAATTTTATCCTAATTAAATCAATCACATTTACTATGATGGCATGAGTTAATAGATACTGAGGTAAGAAGAGTTGATATCAAGAAATTCATTTTTAGATGAGACATTGAGAATTGATGTCACAAAGGTCATCTTTGAAATTAACATCCAATTTTATATCACATCAGTCAGATTTACTATGATGTCATGAGTAAATAAGATCTGAGAGAACTGATTTCAAGGTTATTTTTCAAATCAGCTACAAAATTGACCTTATCAAGTTGAAAGAAAAAACTAAGTTGTCATGTTACGTTTTCCATTGTAAACCTCTTAACGATTTGGTTACCCGCTAACTCAAATCAAAATCCGATTTTCACCAAATTTCTAACGTTATGAGAGATTAATTTTTTTTAAATTATTAAAAATACTTTGATCTTACTTCTTGATAATAACAAATATTTACATAGAAAAGTTTTTTTTTTTAAATTAAGTTTGGGGCAGTTTTTTATTCATACTCTGCTATTTTTAGCGATTTGTGGATCTGCCTACGAGAATATCATCAACCCACCGTTCCATTTTTTTCACTACCATCTGCCAGGTTATACAAGGCAGGTAAATTTTAGGCATTATTTTAAATGCTTGTAGAAATGTTACAAATCCGTGCAATTAGGTCAGTAATGTTTTACTTCCTGACCACTGACAATACTTGTCTCTGTTTTATTCTTAACGTGAATACTCAATGTCGTCAAACTGCACAATTCCTTTCCCCTAGGACACATGCACATACCTATATGGACACACACTTACGCATTCATGCAAATGTATGTATTACATTTTGTATGTAACCATATTACATTTAAATAAATGTAAGCTGTTTGCTGACTGGTCTGAGCTAGCCAATCAGAATCAAGTGAACTACATTTTTACCACTAAATCGTAAGGCTGTTTGAACACCTATATGATTTGCCGCGCATTTTCAGGCAGTTGGAAACTTGAGTTCTGATTGAACCCCCAAGCAAGACAGTGACAGCTCCCGGGAAAACGTTCTTCAATATCAAGTAATTCTCTCACACACCCGAACTAACTGCAAGACACAATTAGATGTTTTTTTTATTTCTTTAAATAACACCTACACAAATTATTACAGTTGGCACCAGAATTTCCTTCACACATGTAAAATACTCAAGGTTTTACTATTTTGAGCGCCCTGGCATTAATTTTTATTAAGAACAGTTCTCAATATAATAAATATTATAGAGCTTAACATAGTTATGAATTAATTGTACATTGCGACATGGATATTTTTATGTTTCGATATAGATTCTCTACAGAATCTTCAAATCTGGTAGGATTTCAACATACTACATAATCTCACAGCCTAGAAGGAAGCAGAAACTAAAGACATTGGATTATACAGAGATGTTGGACTTATGATAATAAGAAATACCACAAATTTTAAAATAGGTAAAATTTGAAAGATGATACATAAAGAATTTAAAAATCTTAATTTAAAAGTAACAAAACAAACAAAGATTTCCTCGATGAAACTTCTAGAGAAAAATATACACTAACCGTACAAAAAAACAAATACCAGCAATCTTTTATACATCCACCCAAAGTCTACCCTCAAGTCTGATGAAACATGTACCCTCATCAATAGAATACAGAATGAGTAGAAATTCTACCAAATGAAGAAGTATTAAATAAGCCAAAACAACTTTTACAAGACTGCCTTAAAATTTAGTGGATATAAAAACCTAAATATTAAATATGTAAATGAGAAAAGTAACCCCCGAAGAAAAAATAAAGACAAATATTATCTGGTACAGACCCCCTTTCAACCATTGCGTTAATTCCGGAAACACTTTCCTGAAAAAATCATTAAGATCTTTAATACAAAAACACTATTAAGTTACAGCTGTATGAACAATTTTTAAAAAAATCATTAAAATCACCATAACAGTATTTTAAAAAAACTATCAAAATTAATAAAACATACTAACGAAAATAACAATTTAGACAAGAAATATAACTGTAGAAACCCTATAGATTGCCCATTAGCAAACAGGTGCCTAACAAAATCAAGCATATCAATGCGAAATATCTTCAAAGGAAAACCCAAATAATATAAAAATTTATACAGGTAGTATAAGAATACTCTAAAACAACGCATTTACCAGCACACCTTCATTTAATAATAACAAATATAAAAATAGAACATTCCTATCAAAATATCATTAGTATCCTAAAGGAAACAAAAACACCCACACTAAAGTGAAAAATTCTAAAAAGTTCATTATGTTTATACAGAAAACTATATATTATTAAATCACTTGAGAATAAAAATCTATTAAATAAACGCAATGAGATAAATGTCATATGTAGACATTGCAAAATGTCCACATTAGAAAATGGATAAAATCTAAATGAAATAACATGCATATAATCAACAACGGCTTAAGGAAAATAATTACTGACAAACTATCAAAATAAAATAAATTAAAACATTTATATAAAAAATTACTATTTATAAAAAAAATCTTTACAAGAAATAGATATTAGAAAGATAATTATAAGGATAACGGAATTAGAAAAAGAAAATTTTACTTATGAATCGAAGATTTCAAGAGAAAATTTTAACAAGGGAACGAAAAGAAAATGAAAAGAACAGGCTTGGTATGCTAACTGGGCATATCACATCAAAGACAATAAAACTAAGCAAAAATAAAAGGAAAGTGATAAGGTTAGGTTAAGAGCGGAGTTGACATCTTGAACATTGAGGAAAAAGATGAGGAAGAAAGTAAGATAGGGGAAAAAAAAAAGAAAATAAGTTAGCATGTATTCTTTGGGGCCAAATTCCAAATGAATCTTCGCTCTGATTAGTTGAAAGAAACACAAGTCAATTTTATACCTTCCACACATACAACAGCGAAGGTTTCGTGTTTAAATGTAAATCATCTGTACAACCAACATCAAACATTGCCTAATGAAAAAATCTCTCTCGAAAAATAGAAATTTCCGTGTTGCAATGTACAATTAATTCATACCTGTTTGTGTATGTAGATATATATATATATATATAAGTAATGAAGATTCTAATCCACCATTGACAGTGAATATTATATTACAACTGAAAGTAGGTAATTTTAAAGTTTCATTTTTTAGTTTCTAAACACTTTCATTTTCATTTCAATGTTCTGCTTTCATCAAGAAAGAAATGGTGAAAACTTGAAAAAGTTCAAAATCTCCTTCACTCAGTTTGCCTATCCTTTGTGTATCTGTCTCCCTTACCAAGGTTTCTTTTTCCATTTCATCTTACTTTTTACTTTAACTTCAGGCAAGAATTTTATTCTAAACCTGTGACTTTTTTTTTTTTTTTTACACAGAAGACTATTTCAACGCCCGGATGTTCTTTATTCTGGGAGCTAATTTAACACCCATCACCCAGCCACTTCCGATGATTTCTTCGTTGGTGTCTGCAAAAAATAAAAATTTCGGAAAGACAAAGAATCTGACAGCAAATTAAACCCTAAGACAAAAGTGGTTTTCTTTCTGCTTTTTATTCAGTCTATCACTCTGCCTTTTATTTTACTTAGAATCTCATTGACTTGATTTGTTTAATTCTATTTTCTATACATCTTTCACACACCCTAAAGCTGTTGTTAATAAAGATTTTATTTTAAAAATAAATCTCACGTTGTTGTATTTTAATTTAATTTACCTGTCATTTGTATTGAATTTAATGGCTTCTCAGAGGTGAATGCAAAATAAATTTCTCCTAACTTGAATACTATTAACTATTTTGTTCATTGGTTTATCTTTGATGCCCAAGAGACATTAGCGAAGTTTCTTTAAACTGTGAGGCCAATTTCGAACCTCAAACACATTTATTGCATATTGGAAAAAAAAAGTTATAATCCACTCTTTTTTATTTTTTTGCATACAGAGGAAAAAATATGAAAGTTTTGCATTTTCTTATCTAATGTCAAATGTGCTGTCAACTTGGTTTTATTCTTTTGGGGATTTTTTTCTTGTACATATTTTTCTTTGGTTTATTTTTGTATTTTTTCTCTCACTCTGATGAAAATTCTTGACATCAAAAAGGTCATTTTAGCAATCAGCTGTCAATTTGAGCCTTATATCTATGAGATTACCAATTAAGACAGGAAGTAAGTAATACCAACTTGAAAATTTATCAGAGTGATTTTTTACAAATCAGTTGCCAATTTGATTTTTATCAAGTCAATCAGATTTACTTTTTAACAAAGGAGTAAACCGTTACCATGTTGAAAATTGACGATGTCAAGAAAGTTGTACTTGAAATTACATGCCAATTTGACCTAAACAAATTGATCAAATTTACAATTATGACCGTCGTAAATAAACACATAGTTGAGAATTGATTATATCAAGAAGCATTTTTAAACCAGTGACCAAATTGACCTTATCAAGTCAATCAGATTTGCTAAACAAAGGAGTAAATAGATACCGAGTTGAGAATTGACGATATCAAGGTCATTTTAAAATTAGCTAATACTTTGAACTTATCAAATCTATCAGATTTACATTTTAAGAAAGGAGTAAATGTGTTGAGAATTGATATCAAGAAGGTCATCTTTGAAACCAGCTGCCAATTTTATCTTATCAAATCAGATTTACTATGATGTCATGAGTAAACAGATACTGAGAGCAGAACGGATGATATCAAGAAGGATATTTTCAAATCAGCTACAAAATTTCTTATCAATTTTAAAAAGCAGTTATGTAATGTTACCTTTTCCATTGGAAAATCTCGTAACGATTTGGTTACCCACTAACTCAAATCAAAACCAGATTTTTAACAAAAATTTCTAACGTTTAGAATTAAGAAATTTTTTTTTTATATATTTAAAATATACCTTGATTTTTACCTCTTGATAATAACAGAAACATTTTGATGAAAAAACATCGTTTTATTGAGTTTGGGGCATTGTTTATTCATACTGCGCTATTTTTCAGCGATTTAGTGGAGATATCTCAAGAATATCATCAACCCGTCTTTCCATTTTCTTTTCACTGCCATTTGTGGAGCTATACAGGAGGTAACTTTAAGTCATTATCACAAATGCTATTAGACTCGTTACAAATCCATGCAATTAGGTCGGTAATATTCTACTTCCTGACCACTGACAATACTTTTCTCTATTCTTCACTGAAATAATCAATGTCGTCAAACTGCACATTTCTTTTCTCCTACAGATGCAACAACTGAGCCATTTTTTATGGATCTTCGCCAAGATATTAATCATTCAATCACCAAACTTAGAAGGCCAACAATAATTTTACTTACATTCATAAATAAAATTCATATTTTATGTGTATTTCACGCGTACGTTTTAATAATTTTTGTTAATCAACCCTTCATAAATAGGAAGGGCGAAATCTTTTTGTCTTCTTCCCTAAAAAAAAAGTGATATTTTTACATGGTAAAAAATTCTAATAAGCATTTGAATAAAATAATTTTGAAATAATCAGTATTATGGGTTCACAAATATTTTAGAAATTCTAAGCTTAATTATATTTATTTTTATTCTGTTTATTAAAATTAAGTAAAGGTAAATAAGAGAGAGAACTGGTAAATTTGTGGCTAGCAAAAATAGTTATCTCCCCTTAGCTATTCATTTTAAGCTCATTTTTGTTTCGTTTGTAAACTATTTTTTAAACAATTTGCCTTTTCGAACAAAAAAGCACTTTTAAATTTGTACTTTTAATATCTTTATTCGTTATTCATTACGAAAAATCTTTTCTGTCAATTTACGATTAGTTTTAAAACAGAAAATAGTATAAAAAGCCTGTTACTCGAAATTTGAATGTGTTGATCGACAAAATTTGGCTTTTCCAAATTGATGAAAAATTATTAAGTTAAAAGAATAATTTGAAATTGTAGGCTGTCGATTCAAACGAATTACATAGATAGGGTGTCATTTTGCGTCATGACTGCGATTATATTCAAATTTTTAAAATGATATTCTGAAAATTGGATAAAAGAAAAAGTTTCGTTGGATTTGAAATGATCACCACCCTGTTTAATTTTGCTGTTTTTCATAACTTTTTTTTCAGCGCAGTCCTATCGATCTCAGCTTCTACGATTGAAAGTTTTGAAAAATTCAATATTTAAACATTTTCTGGGTGGATAAGTTTCTCATACAACGTTATAGTAAATCGAGCCTCCATTTTGAAACCAATTCGTACAATGACATTACCGCCACCTCAAATTGTCAAATTTTTTTAACTTTTTTTCAGCAATATTATCTTTACACTTTAAACTTTACGAATGACAAAAAAATTGCAACAGTACAATTAAACAGTACACCAAATATTGAAATTGGATTACCAAGCACCCAAAATTTTAATATCAAACTGGTAAGAAAAATTCCTTAAAAATAAATAATAATAGCAATGAATTAAATATTAGAACAGTCAATAGTAGTAAGTTAAGAATAAAAGTGCATAATGTTCTTGTATTTTTTTTTCTTTTTCTGAAATAATTGGTTATACAGGGTTAATTTTATAAGATAATTTATTTTAAAAGGTAAACAATACTAATTTCTAGATTACAGCCCTTTCGATCCTGCACACTTTTTAAATTTTTAAGTACGCTCAAAGTATACTTAAAAGAATTACGCGCGCTTTGGCCATGACAGTTTTTTTTATTTCTTTTTTATTACTACTATTGATGACTTATGAATTTATTTGTTCGTTCGTTGCCATGTTTAAATATTATTTTGCCAATATTTTAAGCAAAATGTAAGAATTATTTTTATAAAGTCCGGTTAATACTGATATTTACTAATTTACTCAAGTTTATAACTTATCTGTAGAATAAATATGACTATTTTTCATTTTTAAATTTATTTTTACTTTTTTTAAATTTATAATAGAAGATCATAATATAACTGCATAATCTTTTTTTAATGTTTAAAAACGTTTTTTTACGTAGTCATTTTTATGAGATTAGTTTCTTTAGATTATCTTTCAAATAAAATTTGAATTCAAAAAGACATTGTTTAAAAATACGTTTTTTCGGGGTTCGTACACATCAAGTGAAGTTCATGATGGTAAATTTAACAAAAGCAATTAGGTAAAAAAAAAACAGCTTTATATATATATATAATACATATAATAGGACATCTTGGAATTAGCTATCCGACCTAAATGTGATCTGCATTTATATATATATATAATACTTTAGAACATGCACAAACAGCAATCTACTACAAAATTGTACATTTTCTTTCGACTTTGGAAGAACAATATCTCATCAGGAATATAATGATGGTAATGAATGTTATTTTTAAAAGAAAATTAATGAAAATTCACATCCTTTTATTATTGCAAAAAAAAAAAATTCGTCCGAGGTAAAAAGGATAGGAAAGATGAGAAAACAAAATGGTGGAAAGAAAAGGACATAGAGGAAATAAAAACAAAGAGGAAAACAAGAAAAAGAAAGGAGACCTGACGTCACGTGACCGATATATGTAACGCCTATATTTTACTTCTAAATTTGGGGTTTATTTCTTTCTGAGCCATTTTTCATTGGCTCTTTCTACTCATTTATTTCTTTCTCTCTTGTTTTCCTTTGTTGCTTTACCTTCCTTTTCACTTTCTCGCCGGTCATAAAAATGAAGGAAAACACAGTTCTAATGCCAATCTTTAATCTTTCTACACACACAATATCTCTCGTTACCAGTGAAAAATAAGCTGGATTCATTTAATTGCTTACTATTTCTTTTTTTGGAACATTTAACTACGTACATTTTTTTTCTTGAAACATTTTCTTACATTCACGTTATTCTTGCTAATTTAATAAAATTTTAATTTAACATACAAAACGAAATATTTTATTCTTCCACATTTCAACATCCAACCTTCTGATATTTAAAATTGTGGGGACGTCGGCTTGTGTTTGGCACAAGGCTAATTTGACACATAGCCGAGGCCCCCTACAACTCAAATTCCTTATGACACAAAAATCTTTTTTACTCGAAATATTAATCATAATATATTGGTTAATTCTTCAACAAATTCTGTAGAAAAATAAATATACGAGAGATACATTTGCTCTTTCAATCAGTTCCCCTCAACTGCGACGTAACCACTGCAAGGTGAATGACAACTAAAAAGCGGAAAATATTGCCACGAGTCAGTGCATCCGTAGTTAATCTCAACAACCGTTCACTATTTTTGTAAATTACTTCAAGAATATTTGCAGAGGATATTTTGATATATTAATACCAATTAGATGATATTTTTAACTAAAATTATATTGACTAATCACAAATGAAAAAGCTTACTACAAATCAGCGACACCAAATATTTAAATATTTTTCTTTAATTCAATAAACAGCGTAAATATTTTTTCAAAATTTGTAAAGTTAAAACTGGGTAGTTAAAAATTATATTATAAAATGCGCTCATGTTATATTCAACTATTTTTTCCAGATATCACCCATAAGAATTTAAATAAATTTACCACCTTGTCAAATAACTACAAGTAAATACCTACCTCTGTATTTAAAAATGCATTATTTTAAACTGAAAGTAATTTGTATTTGTTTCAAATCGAATTAATTAAACTTTAAATCAGCCAATATTCGCCAAATATTTCAGAAAGGAACATTTTATTTTTGAAAGATGTTTCTAATAAGAATTACTATCTTGATAGAAAAACTAAAATGGCTCTAAAATCAGTGATTATTAGCGATTTAATGAATTCCTTTTAGCTTCAAAATAGTTTACATTGCTCATTGGAAATGCTAATTATTTTAAAATTTAAACAAAAATCGCTTAAGATGTTAATTTGTAAAATTTCATATTAAATTTTGTGATGAATTTATGGCGATACCGACTTTGAGGGAAGAAGAAAATGATTGGCCTTCATATTTATGAAGTGCTGATTAACTAAATTATGAAAACTTACGACGAGAAATACACATAAATATGAATTTTATTTGTGAATCCAAGTAAAATTCTTGTTGGCCTTCTACGTTGGTGTTTGAATAAAATAATATCTAGGCGAAGATCGATAAAAAAATAACTCAGTTGTTGCATCCGTAGGGGAAAGGAATTGTGCAGTTTCTGATGACATTGAGTATCCACGTTAAAAAAAGAGAAAAGTATTGTCAGTGGTTTAGAATAAAAAATATTACCGGACCTAATTGCACAGGTTTGTCTAATAGCATTTAAAATAACAGCTAAAAATTACGTCTTGTATTGCCCCGAAAATGGAATGGCGGGTTGATGATATGCTTGGGGGTAAAAAAAAAATAGCACAGTATGAATAAAAAACTCCATACTTAATAAAAACGAAATTTTTCCATTGAAAATGTTTCTGTTATTATCAAGGAGAAAGATCAAATTATTTTCTAATTATTTAAAAAATATTTTCTTAATCTCTTCTAACCCATTAGAAATTTTGTTAAAAATCTGGTTTTGATTTGAATTAGCTGGTAACCAAATTGTTAGTTTACAAAATGGAAAAGGTAACATTACATAACTGTTTTTTGATAAGATCAATTTCGCAGCTGATTTAAAAATGACCTTCTTGATATCATCTATTTTCCCCTCAATATCTATTTATTCATGATATCATAGTAAATCTGATGTATTTGATAAGATAAAATTGGCTGCTGATTTCAAAGATGGCCTTTCTGATATCATCAATTCCCAATGCATCATCTATTGCTCTTTGTCTAATATAAATCTGATCGATTTGATAAGGTCAAATTGGCAACCACTTTAAGAATGACCTTCTTGATATCAACAGATCTCAGCTCAGTGTCTATTTACTCCTGTGTTAATAGTCAATTCGATTTGATAAGGTGAGATTAGCAGCTGATTTTGAAAATGACATTCTTCATATAACTAGTTCACATCTCATCATCTATTTACTACTGCCTCCTAAATAGTAAATATGATTGATTTGATGAAGTCAAAATGAACAAATGACTTAAAAAATGACCTGATGTTATCAGTTCTCAACTTGCTATCTATTTACTCCTGTCTTAACAGTAAATCTGATTGATGACATCAAATTGCATTATTTATTCAATTTTCTTTAATAGTAAATGTAATTGTTTTGCTAAGTTCAATTTGGTAGCTGATTTCTAAAAATGACTATATTGATGTCATCAATGTCAATAACTCTATCAAATAATTGGCATCTGAATTATAGTAAATCTGATCAATCTGGTACATAATTGTCAGTTGATTTAAAATGATTTCCTTGATAATCTGCTCTTGAAATTGGTATCTATTTATTCATGTCCTAATTGGTAAGTTCAAATTGGCAACTGGGATATGTAAATGACCTTCTTGATATGATAAATTTGCAACTCTCTATGTATTTACTCCTGCCTTATTTGTAAAAACTTGATCTATTCTCAACTTGGTTGGTTCCTTTACTCCTGTCGTAATCGTAAATCTGATCGATATAATGAGTTTAAATTGCAGTGAATTTTCCAAAAATGAGCTAGATATCATCAATTCTCGACTCGGTATTTATTTTACTCCCATCTTAAATAGTTTAACTTGATCAATTAAATAAGATCAAATTGGCAGCTGAATTTAAAGATGAACTTTCTGTTATCATCAATATTCTAACACAGTTCCTATTTACTCCTGTCTTAATAGTAAAGTTGATCGATCTGATAAGGTCAAATTTGCAGTTGATTTTTAAAAAATGAATTTTATATTGCTATCAGTTCTTGAAGAAAGTATCTATTTACTCCGTTTTAAGAGTAAATCTGATTGATTTGATAAGATCAAAATGGAAGCTGTTTTAAAAATGACCTACATGATAGCATCAATTCTTAACTCAGTATTTATTTGCTCCTATCTTAATAATTAATTTGATAGATTTGACAAAGTCAAACTGGCAGCAGATTTCAAAAACAACTTCATTTATTTGTCTGTTTGTGTGAGTGGGTGTTTTTTATTGTGTCTATATGTATGCGTGTTTCTGTGTGTTTTTCGTGTGTGTTAGTTGGATTGTGTTCTGTGAGTGTGTGTCTCTATGTCTGTTTGCGTGTGTGGGTGTTTTTTATTTCTTTTGTATGAATTTTTCGGATTTGCTTTTGAGATTGGTGTGCGTGTATATTTTTTTTCTGGCTTGTCTGTCTATGTGTATATGTATGCGTGTTTCTGTATGTTTTTCTGTGTGTGTGTTTTTTATGTTGTTTTGGTGAGCGAAGGTTTGTATTTTTTTATGAATCTTTTCTTCCTGCATGAGTAAAATCTCATAATTAGTATTTTGATAAATTGGTTGGACGAAAAAAATGCCGTCACCGCATTCACGTCTAAGACGTGCCAGATCACATGGCAGCTTCCCGTATGTGGATAGGGGTCGCAGGTTCGAATCCTGTCGAATGACACACATTTTCTTTAAAAAGTTTATCGTAAATAATCAAGCCAGTACATATCAATATATAATACTGTTTAATTAAAAACAGAATATCAACTTAAATACGAGTATCGATATCAAATAATGTTCAAACAACCATTTCATATATATTTTTAATGAAGTTAATTTTAGTTTCATTTTTATATGTCATAATTAAATATTTTTGTAAACCAGTTTATAACAATAAATTAAATATGAATTTTATTTAGGATATAAATAAAAAAAATCATATCAGACCTGAGGAGATTTAGATATCGTAAAAAAAAAAAAAAAAAATGAAAAAGATAAGGATAATAAATGTAGATTAGAAACGAAAAGTTCAAGAATAAGAAATATTTTAATTGCTCTATCAAATTCAATCGTAAAAAATAAATTTGGCGGTAACGGTATTTATTTTTTTAAATGTTTATCAACATATTTTGCAAACTGTCGTCATTTAAGTTTCTACGAAATATCATTTTTTTTTTGTTTCACTAATGAAGTTGTTAAGACATTTTAATTTTACTCAGGTTGAGAAAATGTGGATTTATTATTTTTGTTAAAATGACATGAAATGCTTTTTTTTTACATCATGGCCTTGTGTCAGGAAAAAAAAACTAAGGAAGTTTAATTTCCCAAGAGACGATGTTGAAATTACTAAGGAATTTGAAATTCAAAATCTATCTCTATTGCCTAGTATGGATGTCAAAAAGGATACAGTTACTTTTCTAATGTCCATGTCAACATTTTTTAACCATTGTAGTAAAAGTTTAAAACAAATCCTCAAGTAGTCATGCTACAATGGAAACACTGGTTCATCATTAGTACTGTACTGGTTAAAAAAAAAAAGAAAAAGAAATCGGTGAATATGTGCATTAACCCTTGTGATGCTCATAGGCATCCAGATCCGAAAGCAACTGTCTCGTGTGTAAACTATTTAAAATTTCGTCTTGTTGGTATTTTTTTATTCGTATTTAAAAGTTATCCACAAATTTCGATGCAGAGTTGAAAGAAAATATTTTTTTTTAAATAACTGAGGAATTATAGGTCTAAATGGTTTATTTGCACTAAGACCAAATTAAAATTCAAAGAAAATATTTCACAAGGAACAATTATGGGGGGCGGAGGAAACGAAAATTTAGGCGATTTTTTAGGGTTTCAATTTAACATTTTACAGCATCAGCATATTGTATTTATTTCTAATTAAAAAGAAAAAAAAACAAATCAAAACTTAATGGCCTAGAAATTGGTTGGCAAATGAGATTTGTTGAACGGGTGTGCTTCGTTTGTACAACTTTTCTAGGAACAGGGGTAAATAAACGTTTGCGACATTTTCAATACAAAAAAAAAAAAAAAAATTCTCTATGATTTTCATAAATTAATGAGAAATTATGAATTATGACATTTCTCATTGTGATTTACACTAATCTTCGATTTCCGGAAATGTGCTAAGTAGTGAACGTTCCGTTGCACGTCATTGTTTCGAGGCTGGTCTCGAACGCATTCAAACCAAATTATTTCCAACCAACTTCGAAAGGAGTAAATAAAACGTTTTTACTTCATTAATTGAAAATGTAACCTTTTTTTTCATTTATTCAAACTATTTTCTTCAGTAGATACCTTGTTATTAAACCATTAAAAAGATATTTCTTGAAAGGGTGGTTACATAATTGTCATGGTTTTATTATAAATGTATTTTTATTTCCTGGATAGGGAAATAAAAATCCCGATTTTCAAATATGAAGAAAAACAACCTTTAAATTAAAATGATGAAAGTGTGTCTTATGTCTTAAGAAAATGCAATGTTAAAAAAAATAAAATAAAATTTTACTATTTAACCCTTAGATGCATAGTACATGGAAGGGTTCTCAGTATTCGTGGAGGGGTCGAAAACCCACCCTAACATGCAATAAATGTGGTCGATAGAAATTTTCCTCACAATTTCAACGTCTCTTCGGCAATGAAGAAGAGTCAATGAAATTGGAAATAAAAAGTTAGATTTATTTTGCATTCACCTGTGAAAATCTATTAAATTTGACACAAATAACAGAAGATAAATTCAAATACAACAAAACGAGATTTATATTTAAAATAATTTTTTATTAACACCTGCTTCTAGGTAGGAGAAAGATTGTATAGACAAATAGAAAAATAGAATTAAAAAAAATGTCATGTGATTCCGAGTGAAAGACAATATTTCAGCGGTGTCCGTAACTGTCCCCGTATTCACGATAGGAACTTTCAAATTTCCAAACGAATAGTTGAAAAAAAAATCGATCTCCTTGTTTCAATAGGAGATTTCCCTGATACTTCGCGGCAACTTCCATAGAGTTCCAGAAGGGATATTCTTCAGACATTTCTGAAGAAAAACACCGAAAGCAACAGAATTGCTACTGAGACGATCTTAGCAAAAAAAAAAAAAAACATATTCCTGTTGTCATGTTTAGATAAATGAACTTTTTACACTTCGACATTGATTTCTTCTTCTTCAGAATCATCAGAAGACTGGCCAGGACTTCTGGGTGATCTGGGGCGAAACGATTCAGCTGTTCATTATCTCAACATTCTCATCACGGAGGTGTACTCGAGATGTCTTCACTAATTTGTGAAGGTCCTTAGGCGACATCCCACGCCCCTCTTCCCATATAACAAGGACATCAAAATAAAAAGAAAAAAATTAAGTCAGACAACAACAGTTAAAAATAGTTAAAATAAAAACAGATTAGCACAAAGAATTCTTAAATAAAATAAATTAAATTAAATGGCTGGTGTGTAAAAGAAAGAAAACCGTTGCAGTTTTCTGATTACAGAAGGTTTCGCGCCAAATGACGTCATAACATCGCTATACATGACAGATGATTTGCTCCTACGCTAAAACATGTCTACGGTTCCAAGTGTGTGTAAGAAATATTTCAGGAACACCGGTCGAAAATTTAGTTGTAGTAAACGAATTACGATACTCCACAAGTTAACGAATGAGATAAACGGCAAACCTTCAGAAACGAAATATAACAAAGCTAGCTAGGACATTTTCATTTTAGATATCCAAGGGTGGGATCAGAAGCAAAAAAAAAAAATTGAAAAAGAAAAAAATGATAGAAATTTGAAAAAAAAATATTTTTACTATTTATTCAAAGCTAGTTCGGCTTCTAATTTTCGCTTCTTTGCTTCTAAAGTTACATGCCTTTGTTTTTTCTTTCAAACACGAAAGAAAAACAGGCTTTTCCTTCTTGAGGCATTTTGTTGCCTCGTCAACGATTTTCTTCTGGGAGGCCTTTTGACGTCCTCACAGCAGGGACCAATTCTCGAAGACCTTCCAAAAGCATTGTCATCCCTTTCCTTCGTTCTCTTTCTTGCGGTTGTGTTGTGCCTTCTCGACCTGGCTCATACATTTACGTTTTTTTTCTTCTTCGTTCGAATGTCTTCGATCGAAGGCACTATAAATGGATAAATAAATAAAAAAGTTAAAATTAAAAAATATAGGAGCGGTTATCATATCTATGATGATATAACCCCTGAAAAAAACGAAACCTTAATATCCCTATTTATTGTATTTAATTTTTAACAGAGAGTGTAAAATAAATTAACTAATTTCTTAGGACTAAAAAAATAAAGGCGTAAATAAAATAATCTCTACAACATTTTCGACTGAGTTCATAAAGGGAAAGAGTTCGCCTTTGCCGACCTCTTTTCCTGGTCCTTGTTGAGGGGTGGCTGAACGGGTTGTTCGGTTTGATTCCCCGGCATCGCCGAACCAAATCAGATTCGATTACTAAGCCCCCGAACAGCTCCAGTTGGGGGTCAGAATAATGGTCAAGTGTGCCAAGGCCTATGGCCAACGTGTCAGGAAAAAGTTCCCTGAGAGGATTTCTTTCTCATTTTATCTTCCACAAAAAATTGAGAACTATACGTTTGAAAGAAGTCAGGAAGATATTCGTTATCCATGTTGCTTCTTTCAAGGAATATTTATGAATCGTCTGATCTCGCCTGCAAGCTCTATTTATATAAAGTGGGTGGAGCCAGCAGAAAATAGACCAACCAATAGAATTGAACCTAACAACGGGAAATTTTTGTTTTGCCCTTTACTCTCTCCAAATTTTTTCAAAATATCACTATTTCTGTGCAAATGTATCTGCTGGAACTCAAATCATTTTACATCTATTTTGCGATTAATGCGCGGAAAATGAGTTCCGAAACACAATAAATCGCGGGAGGATTGCCAAAGAGAGCAAACAAGACGGATTCAGTATCCTACGCCCCGAGAGAGAGAATTTTGAAAAGCTAGTGAAGGTATTTTTTAAATATTCAAATGCATGAAAGTAAAAATTTAAAAATACCTTAAACGTAATAAAAACGAACTTTTCCCGTCAAAATATTTCTGTTATTATCAAGAGAAAAGATTAAAGTATTTTTTAATTATTTAAAAATATTTTTTTAATCTTTTTTTAACACGTTAGAAATTTTTGATTTTTTAGTTAATTGCTTTTATTTTCATTTATTAATTTTCTTACCGTTTTGATATTAAAATTTTGGGTGCTTGGTAATCCCTTCACCTTTTTCAATATTTTGTGTCTACTGTTTAATTGTACTGTTCAGTACTGATAGCACTTTTATTTATTCCGATTTTAAAATTTATTAAACGAAAAGAAAGAGTACAAAAAAGGCTGGAGGAAATTGATAACGATTCATTACATCTACACTATTAATTGGCACTGACTAAATTATTTCTTTATTTTTGAATTTATTTAAAGAAATTTAAACAAAAAAATAAAATGTAACGATCAAACAATTAACGTTATTTATGTTAAGAATAGAGAAAAGTATTGCCAGTCAGGAAGAAAAACATTACTGACCTAATTGCACGGATATGTCACAAGTTTAGGACAATGGCTGAAAGTTACCCGTTTCTATAGCCCCGCAAATTCGGCCTTGTGCCACAAAATTTATTAAACGAAAAGAAACACTACAAAAGGCTGGAGGAAATTGATAACGTTTCATTGTATCTACACTATTAATTGGCAGTGACAAAATTGTTTCTTTTTTTAACTTCCGTACAAAAAATAATCTAACATTTGTAAAAAACGAAAACAAATGCTTAAACAAAATAAAAAAAAAATGTAAATGGCCGCAAAAATTGAAAAATAAAAAATTGAAAATTTTAGAATCTAATCAGTATAATTTATTTGTTTAATATACTAATTGTGATATTTTGTTTACTGGAAGAAAATTTAACTATTTTACTTTCCATTAATATATATATATTAAACTTCAAAAAATTTTTATTTTAAAAAATTAATTTTTCAAATTAGTTTATTGAAAAATGACTGAGTATTATTTCGCAAAGGCAGAGAAAATTTGTTAAAAACATTTAGGGAGGCAATTATGCCTTTTAGTTTGTTCAGTATTTAATTGCTAATTTTGTTTAAAGAATTCCCAATTAATAAAAGTTTATATAATCTAAATTTAATTTTTCTT
>JBBBDQ010012683.1:0-10323 GCA_037127315.1 Ascarosepion bandense
AATTTTAATAAACATTAGCCAGAATTAGCTGTTGATGTGATGATCTCCAACCATCTAAAATCGCGATGTAAAACAAATTGGATGTAAATATTGGTAAATTTAACATCAATTAAGTTGTACCTAATATAAAGAAATAATTTTAATAAACATTAGCCAGAATTAGCTGTTGATACTGACTAGATACAAACATCAAGTACGATGTAAAGAAACAAATTGGATGTAAAATATTGGTAGAGTGCAACATCAATTAGTTTATTTCTATCTTGAAATAATTTTAATAAACAAGTAATAGGTATTGTGACGATACTGATGATCTCCAACCATCCGATACGATCAAAAACAAGTGGATGTAATGTTAATTGAAGGTACCAACATCAATTAGTTTTATTTCTATCTTGAAACAGTACCAATAAACATTAGCCAGTCTGTGTTGATACTGATGATCTCCAGCCATCCCGTCCATGATATAAAAGAAACCATCCATTGTAAATATTGGTAAATTTAACGTAATTAGTTTATTTCTATCTTGAAATAATTTCATCTGTACATTAATGAGTCGCTGTTGATACACTGATGATCTCAACCATCTACGTCACGATGTGAAAACAATTGGGATAGCAAATATTAGTGAATTCAACATCAATTGGTTTAAACATATCTTCAAATAATTTTAATAAACATTGTAGAATTAGCTGTTGATACTGATGATCTCCAACCATCTACGTCCGCGATGTAAGAAACAAATAGATGTAAATATTGGTAAATTTAACATCAATTAGTTTATTTTCTATAAATCAATTTTAATTAACATTAGCCAGAATTAGCTGTTACTGATACTGATGATCTCAACCATCTACGTCCGCGATGTAAAGAAACAAATTGGATAAATATTGGTAAATTTAACATCAATTAGTTTATTTTCTATCTTGAAATAATTTTAATAAACATTAGCCAGAATTAGCTGTGGTACTGATGATCTCAACCATCTACGTCCGCGATGTAAAGAAGGCTGCAATTGGATGTAAATATTTTAGTGAAATTTAACATCAATTGGTTTATTTCTATCTTTGAAATAATTTTAATAAACATTAGCCAGAATTAAAGCATATTGATACTGATGATCTCAAACCATCTACGTCCGCGATGTAGAAACGGTGGATGTAAATATTGGTAAATTTTAACATCAATTAGTTTTATTTTCTATCTTGAAATAATTTTAATAAAACTGTGCTTCAGAATTAGCTGTTGATACTGAGTGATCTCCAACCATCTGCGTCCGCGATGTAAGGGAAACAAATTGGATAGATATTGATAAATTGTATCAATTAGTTTATTTTCTATCTTGAAATAATTTTAATAAACATTTAGCCAGAATTAGCTGTTGATCATGATGATCTCCAGCCATCTACGTCCACCGAATGCCAAAGAAACAAATAGATGTAAATATTGGTAAATTTAACATCAATTAGTTTATTTTCTATCTTGAAATAATTTTAATTAACATTAGCCAAGAATTAGCTGTTGATACTGATGATCTCCAACCATCTACGTCCGCGATGTAAAGAAACAAATTGGATGTAAATATTGGTAAATTTAACGTCAATTGATTTATTTCTATCTTGAAAGTATTTTAATAAACGTAGTAGGTGGCTTTGATACTGATGATCTCCAACCATCTACGTCACGATGTAAAAAACAAATTGGATGTATGTTGATAAATTTAACATCAATTAGTTTATTTTCTGCTCTTGAAACAATTTTAATAAACATTAGCCAGAATTAGCTGTTGATACTGATGATGATCATAATAAAAATACTACATCCGCGATGTAAAGAAACAAATTGGATGTAAATATTGGTAATTCCATCAATTATGGTTATTTTACAATATCTTGAAACAATTTTTAAATAAACATTAGCCAGAATTATTATTGTTATGATGATCCAGCCATCTACGTCCATGATGTAAAGAACAATTGGATATGCTGACATGTTGGTAAATTTAACATCAATTCGTTTTATTTTCTATCTTGAAATAATTTTAATAAACATTAAACTGAATTAGCTGTCTTGAGTACGGTGATCTCAAGCCATCTACGTCGCGATGTAAAGAAACAAATAGATGTAAATATTGGTAAATTTAACATCAATTAGTTTATTTCTATCTTGAAATAATTTTTAAATTAACATTATTAGAATTAGTAACATTGATGATCTCCATTAATACTACGTCCGCGATGCTGAAAAGTAAATAGATGCAAGTAACATTGGTAAATTTAACGTAATTGCGTTTATTTTCTATCCTTCAAAATAATTTTATTAACATTAGCCAGAATGGCTGTGGTACTGATGATCTCCAACCATCTACGATACATTCTTAAAAACAAAATTGGATGTAAATATTTATTAATTTAACATCAATTGGTTTATTTTTATCTTGAGTAAATTTTTAATAAAACATCATTGAATTAGCTATTGATATGATGGTATAAAGTATCACGTCATGACCGCAAAACAAATTGGATATAAAATATTGGTAATTTATTATCCATTGGTTTATTTCTTATCTGAATTATTTATTAACATTGTAGAATTGTTGTTAATTGCTGTTGTCTCTAAGAACCATCTACGTCGCAGTAACAAAGAAAATAATTGATGCACGTAAACTAGTTACATTCAACATCATTAGATTTATTTTTCTGTACAAGATAATTTAATAAACTGTTCAATTGTAACGATGCGATAATTACTAATAATTACGTCTGCAGATGAAGAATAAGTGAGTGCAAACTTAGTAATTAATAATAATTGGTGCATTTCCCTATCTTGATATTTAATGTTTGATATTAAGATAGCATCTAAATACTGATGATTTAAAGCCATTCGTCGCGATGTAAAATTAAATTGATGTGGTATTGGTGTTAACATCATTAATTTTTCTATCTTTGAAATATTTGTGGTGATATAATAAAATTGGCGTGAATACTTTAATGAAGAATTCTAATATCTACGTCCATGACAAAGCAATGGTGCATCTTTGGCAAAGCTTTAATGTTAATTGGTTGTTTATATCTTGAATCATTTAGTAACATTAGCCAAGTGGCTGCTAAAATATTTGGTAATTATCAGCGTCTCCGTCACGATGTAAAGAAACAAGTAGTACCACGTACTAATTTAACATCAATTGGTTTATTACCTATCTTGAAATAATTTGTCCATGACATTATTAGGGTAGCTGTTGATGCAGTGATCTCAATAATACCGTCCGCGATGTAAAACAAATTGGACAACAAGCAGGTAAATTTAACGTCAATTAGTTTATTTTTCTATCAAATAATTTTAATAAACATTGGCCAGAATTACTTCTATTGATACTGGTAGTCTCAGCCATCTACGTCCATGATGTAGAAACAAATGGTGATCTTAAATATTGGTAAGATTGCTGTCAATTAGTTTATTTCTATCTAAATAATTTTAATGACATTAGCCAGAATTATTTCGTAGAATTACTGATGATTATGCATCTGTAGTCGCATTCTTGAAAACAAATTGGATGTAAACAATGGTAATTGCATCAATTTAGTTTTATTTTCTATCTTAAATGAACTGTAATAACCATTGCTTCTAGATGGCTGTTGATACTGATGATCTCAGCCATCTACGTCTGCGATGTAAAGAAACAAATTGATGTAAATATTGGTAAATTTAACATCAATTAGTTTATTTTCTATCTTGAAATAATTTTAATTAACATTAGCCAGAATTAGCTGTTGATACTGATGATCTCCAACCATCTACGTCCGCGATATGTAAAGAAACAAATTGGATGTAAATATTGGTAAATTCTAACATCAATTAGTTTATTTTCTATCTTGAAATAATTTTAATAAACATTGTTGCACTAGCTGTTGATACTGATGATCTCCAGCCATCTACGTCCGCGATGTAAAGAAACAAATTGGATGTAAATATTGGTAAATTTAACATCAATTAGTTTATTTTCTATCTTGAAATAATTTTAATTAACATTAGCCAGAATTAGCTGTTGATACTGATGATCTCCAACTATCTACGTCCGCGATGTAAAGAAACAAATTGGATGTAAATATTGGTAAATTTAACATCAATTAGTTTATTTTCTATCTTGAAATAATTTTTTTAATAAATATTAGCCAGAATTAGCTGTTGATACTGATGACTTCCAGCCATCTACGTCCGCGATGTAAAGAAACAAATTGGATGTAAATATTGTAACTTAACATCAATTAGTTTATTTTCTATCTTGAAATAATTCTAATAAACATTAGCCAGAATTAGTTGCTGATACTGGATGACTTCCAGCCATCTACGTCCGCGATGTAAAGAAACAAATTGGATGTAAATATTGGTAAATTTAACATCAATTAGTTTATTTTCTATCTTGAAATAATTTTAATAAACATTAGCCAGAATTAGCTGTTGATACTGATGATCTCCAACCATCTACGTTCGCGATGTAAAAGAACAAATTCGATGTAAATATTGGTAAATTTAACATCAATTAGTTTATTTTCTATCTTGAAATAATTTTAATAAACATTAGCCAGAATTAGCTGTTGATACTGATGATCTCCAACCATCTACGTCCGCGATGTAAAGAAACAAATTGGATGTAAATATTGGTAAATTTAACATCAATTAGTTTATTTTCTATCTTGAAATAATTTTAATAAAACATTAGCCAGAATTAGTTGTTGATACTGATGATCTCCAACCATCTACGTCCGCGATGTAAAGAAACAAATTGATGTAAAATATTGGTAAATTTAACATCAATTAGTTTATTTTCTATCTTGAAATAATTTCAATAAACATTAGCCAGAATTAGCTGTTGATACTGATGATCTCCAGCCATCTACGTCCGCGATGTAAAGAAACAAATTGGATGTAAATATTGGTAAATTTAACACCAGTTTATTTTCTATCTTGAAATAATTTTAATAAACATTAGCCAGAATTAGCTGTTGATACTGATGATCTCCAACCATCTACGTCCGCGATGTAAAGAAACAAATTGATGTAAATATCAGTAAATTTAACATCAATTAGTTTATTTTTCTATCTTGAAATAATTTTAATAAACATTAATGAATTAGCTGTTGATACTGATGATCTCCAACCATCTACGTCCGCGATGTAAAGAAACAAATTGATGTAAATATTGGTAAATTTAACATCAATTATTTATTTTCTATCTTGAAATAATTTTAATTAACATTAGCCAGAATTAGCTGTTGATACTGATGACTTTAGTCATCTACGTCCGCGATGTAAAGAAACAAATTACGTAAATATTGGTAATTTAACATCAATTAGTTTATTTTCTATCTTGAAATAATTTTAATAAACATTAGCCAGAATTAGCTGTTGATACTGATGACTTCCAGCCATCTACGTCCGCGATGTAAAGAAATGCAAATTGGATGTAAATATTTAAAATTTAACATCAATTAGTTTATTTTCTATCTTGAAATAATTTTAATAAACATTAGTTATGAATTAGTTGTTGATACTGATGATCTCCAGCCATCTACGTCCAAGTGATGTAAAGAAACAAATTGATGTAAATATTGGTAAATTTAACATCAATTAGTTTATTTTCTATCTTGAAATAATTTTAATAAACATTAGCCAGAATTAGTTGTTGATATCGATGATCTCCAACCATCTACGTCCGCGATGTAAAGAAACAAATTGGATGTAAATATTGGTAAATTCTAACATCAATTAGTTTATTTTCTATCTTGAAATAATTTTAATAAACATTAGCCAGAATTAGCTGTTGATACTGATGCATGATCTCCAACCATCTACGTCCGCGATGTAAAGAAACAAATTCGATGTAAATATTGGTAAATTTAACATCAATTAGTTTATTTTCTATCTTGAAATAATTTTAATAAACATTAGCCAGAATTAGCTGTTGATAATGATGATCTCCAACTATCTACGTCCGCGATGTAAAGAAAACAAATTGGATGTAAGTTACTGGTAAATTTAACATCAATTAGTTTATTTTCTATCTTGAAATAATTTTAATAAACATTAGCCAGAATTAGCTGTTGATACTGATGATCTCCAGCCATCTACGTCTGCGATGTAAAGAAACAAATTGATGTAAATATTGGTAAATTTAACATCAATTAGTTTATTTTCTATCTTGAAATAATTTTACTAAAATATTAGCCAGAATTATTGTTGATACTGATGATCTCCAACCATCTACGTCCGCGATGTAAAGAAACAAATTGATGTAAACATTGGTAAATTTAACATCAATTAGTTTATTTTCTATCTTGAAATAATTTTAATAAACATTAATAGAATTAGCTGTTGATACTGATGATCTCCAACCATCTACGTCCGCGATGTAAAGAAACAAATTGGATGTAAATATTGGTAAATTTAACATCAATTAGTTTATTTTCTATCTTGGAAATAATTTTAATTAACATTAGCCAGAATTAGCTGTTGATACTGATGATCTCCAGCTATCTACGTCCGCGATGTAAAGAAACAAATGGATGTAAATATTGGTAAATTTAACATCAATTAGTTTATTTTCTATCTTGAAATAATTTTAATTAACATTAGCCAGAATTAGTTGTTGATACTGATGATCTCCAGCCATCTACGTCCGCGATGTAAAGAAACAAATTGATGTAAATATTGGTAAATTTAACATCAATTAGTTTATTTTCTATCTTGAAATAATTTTAATTAACATTGGGCCAGAATTAGCTGTTGATACTGATGATCTCCAACCATCTACGTCCGTTGATGTAAAGAAACAAATTGGACAAACATTTGCAAATTTAACATCAATTAGTTTATTTTCTATCTTGAAATAATTTTACTAACATTAGCCAGAATTAGCTGCTGATACTGATGATCTCCAGCCATCTACGTCCGATGTAAAGAAACAAATGGATGTAACATTGGTAAATTTAACATCAATTAGTTTATTTTCTATCTTGAAATAATTTTAATTAACATTAGCCAGAATTAGCTGTTGATACTGATGATCTCCAACCATCTACGTCCGCGATGTAAAAAGAAACAAATTGATGTAAATATTGGCAAATTTAACATCAATTAGTTTATTTTCTATCTTGAAAACACCACAAACATTTAGCCAGAATTAGCTGTTGATACTGATGATCTCCAACTATCTACGTCCGCGATGTAAAGAAACAAATTGGATGTAAATATTGGTAAATTTAACATCAATTAGTTTATTTTCTATCTTGAAATAATTTTAATAAACATTAGCCAGAATTAGCTGTTGATACTGATGATCTCCAACCATCTACGTCCGCGATGTAAAGAAACAAATTGGATGTAAATATTGGTAAATTTAACATCAATTAGTTTATTTTCTATCTTGAAATAATTTTACTAAACATTAGCCAGAATTAGCTGTTGATACTGATGATCTCCAACTATCTACGTCCGCGATGTAAAGAAACAAATTGGATGTAAATATTGGAAAATTTAATATCAATTAGTTTATTTTCTATCTTGAAATAATTTTAATAAACATTAGCCAGAATTAGCTGTTGATACTGATGATCTCCAACCATCTACGTCCGCGATGTAAAGAAACAAATTGGATGTAAATATTGGTAAATTCTAACATCAATTAGTTTATTTTCTATCTTGAAATAATTTTAATAAACATTAGCCAGAATTAGCTGTTGATACTGGATGACTTCCAGCCATCTACGTCCGCGATGTAATGAAACAAATTGGATGTAAATATTGGTAAATTTAACATCAATTAGTTTATTTTCTATCTTGAAATAATTTTAATAAACATTAGCCAGAATTAGCTGTTGATACTGATGATCTCCAACTATCTACGTCCGCGATGTAAAGAAACAAATTGATGTAAATATTAAAAAATTTAACATCAATTAGTTTATTTTCTATCTTGAAATAATTTTAATAAACATTAGCCAGAATTAGCTGTTGATACTGATGATCTCCAGCCATCTACGTCCGCGATGTAAAGAAACAAAATTGATGTAAATATTGGTAAATTTAACATCAATTAGTTTATTTTCTATCTTGAAATAATTTTAATAAACATTAGCCAGAATTACGTTGATACTGATGATCTCCAGCCACGTCCGCGATGTAAAGAAACAAATTGGATGTAAATATTGGTAAATTTAACATCAATTAGTTTATTTTCTATCTTGAAATAATTAATAAACATTAGCCAGAATTAGCTGTTGATACCGGGATTGACCCAACCATCTACGTCCGCGATGTAAAGAAACAAATTGATGTAAATATTGGTAAATTTAACATCAATTAGTTTATTTTCTATCTTGAAATAATTTTAATAAACATTAGCCAGAATTAGCTGTTGATACCGATGATCTCCAACGATCTACGTCCGCGATGTAAAGAAACAAATTGGATGTAAATATTGGTAAATTTAACATCAATTAGTTTATTTTCTATCTTGAAATAATTTTAATAAACATTAGCCAGAATTAGTTGTTGATACTGATGATCTCCAACCATCTATGTCCGCGATGTAAAGAAACAAATTGGATGTAAATATTGGTAAATTTAACATCAATTAGTTTATTTTCTATCTTTGAAATAATTTTAATTAACATTAGCCAGAATTAGCTGTTGATACTGATGATCTCCAACCATCTACGTCCGTGATGTAAAGAAACAAAATTGACGTAAATATTGTAAATTTAACATCAATTAGTTTATTTTCTATCTTGAAATAATTTTAATAAACATTAGCCAGAATTAGTTGTTGATACTGATGATCTCCAACCATCTACGTCCGCGATGTAAAGAAACAAATTGGATGTAAATATTGGTAAATTTAACATCAATTAGTTTATTTTCTATCTTGAAATAATTTTAATAAATATTAGCCAGAATTAGCTGTTGATACTGATGATCTCCAGCCATCTACGTCCGCGATGTAAAGAAACAAATTGGATGTAAATATTGGTAAATTTAACATCAATTAGTTTATTTTCTATCTTGAACAATTTTAATAAACATTAGCCAGAATTAGTTGTTGATACCGATGATTCTAACCATCTACGTCCGCGATGTAAAGAGAAACAAATTGATGTAAATATTGGTAAATTTAACATCAATTAGTTTATTTTCTATCTTGAAATAATTTAATTAACATTAGCCAGAATTAGCTGTTGATACTGATGATCTCCAAACTATCTACGTCTCGCGATGTAAAGAAACAAATTGGATGTAAATATTGGTAAATTTAACATCAATTAGTTTATTTTCTATCTTGAAATAATTTTAATAAACATTGAAATAGAATTAGCTGTTGATACTGATGATCACCAGCCATCTACGTCCGCGATGTAAAGAAACAAATTGATGTAAATATTAAATTTAACATCAATTAGTTTATTTTCTATCTTGAAATAATTTTAATTAACATTAGCCAGAATTAGCTGTTGATACTGATGATCTCCAACTATCTACGTCCGCGATGCAAAGAAACAAATTGGATGTAAATATTGGTAAATTTAACATCAATTAGTTTATTTTCTATCTTGAAATAATTTTAATTAACACACAGAATTAGCTGTTGATACTGATGATCTCCAACCATCTACGTCCGCGATGTAAAGAAACAAATTGGATGTAAATATTGCAAATTTAACATCAATTAGTTTATTTTCTATCTTGAAATAATTTTAATTAACATTAGCCAGAATTAGTTGTTGATACTGATGATCTCCAACTATCTACGTCCGCGATGTAAAGAAACAAATTGGATGTAAATATTGGTAAATTTAACATCAATTAGTTTATTTTCTATCTTGAAATAATTTTAATAAAACATTAGCCAGAATTAGCTGTTGATACTGATGATCTCCAGCTATCTACGTCCGCGATGTAAAACAAATTGATGTAAATATTGGTAAATTTAACATCAATTAGTTTATTTCTATCTTGAAATAATTTTAATAAACATTAGCCAGAATTAGCTGTTGATACCGATGATCTCCAGCCATCTACGTCCGCGATGTAAAGAAACAAATTGATGTAAATATTGGTAAATTTAACATCAATTAGTTTATTTTCTATCTTGAAATAATTTTTAATTAACATTAGCCAGAATTAGCTGTTGATACTGATGATCTCCAGCTATCTACGTCCGCGATGTAAAGAAACAAATTGGATGTAAATATTGGTAAATTTAACATCAATTAGTTTATTTTCTATCTTGAAATAATTTTAATAAACATTAGCCAGAATTAGTTGCTG
>JBBBDQ010012688.1:0-19750 GCA_037127315.1 Ascarosepion bandense
CCCGTTCCTACACGTGGACGTAATCCGTCCGTCTAGGACAATGCCGCCAACGTCCGTGTGGGGTATGTCAGTTTTACTACCCTATAGAGATCAGTAGGAGTAAAACAGGGGACCTCCCCGAACAATTTTTTTCCATTTTTTTGAGTTCAGGTGTGTTGTGCCGAACCATGGTAACTTTTGCAAAATGTCTCTTTGCTTCGTGGATGTGATCCCAGACCCTAGGTTGCCACCGGTGTTCCTCACCAGGGTGATGACACCTGGGGCCTGGGGAAAGTTTCTAGGATCTTCAACTGGTTTGCCCTCCACTGAAGTCAGCTTCAGCAGGGGCTTTAAGAGTTTTCGCCTCTGAGATGACCACCAGAGGCAACGTCCTCACTCACTTTAAGGAGTGCTTCCCCTTGGGGGCAGGGCTTTTTTCTTTTTTGCCTGAGAGGGAGTGGACAGAGGAGGAGGGGAGGAGTGGGGGTTAAAGTACATGATTTCAGGGGGGTCAGTTTAAAGACTGGGGACTGGGAGGCTTTTTATGGGGATGGAGGAAGACTCTTACCTTTAGTGCATAAGTCTGTTTAACTGGAGACACTGGTAGAGAGCTGCATTTTTCGGCTCGCGGCCTCCTTTCGTTGCTCCGGCTCCTTCTCCTGGCCTTTGTGTTGTTGTGCTGCTCCTCTGCCTCTTCCTCTCTCCCACGCTCTGTGGAGAGGGTGTCCTTGTACTTCCATTTGCTGGGGGAAGGACTTCTTGCCTTCTCTGTTTGGGAGGAGACACCTCCTTGGTTTTTGCCGGCGCCTTCGCCGGGGACTCCTAGGTTTGTGCAGGAGTCGACAGCCCCACCGGGGTCTGCTTGGCAGGGCGGGGTCTTGACAGGTGGCGGCACATTGTCCGGGGAAGGTTTTTTAGGTTTCCTTCCTGGCCACCACCTGCCATTCGCCGTCTTTGTTGCTCACGGGAGACTGCGTAGGTTGTGCTTGTTTTGCGCCATTCTTCCCTGCCGCCGGTTGCTGCTTGACTGGTTGGGTTGGTTGGGCCTTGAGGGCCGGATTCTTGGTTGGGCACGCCTTTGCCACGTGCTCCGCCGACCCGCAGACCCAACAGCACGGCTTCCTGCCTTCTACGATGACGTAGATGGCGCGACCCCTGCAGGTGAGGATGTTGGGGATCTTTGCGATGTTTTCCTTGTTCAGGGTCACCTGCAGGGTCATGTCTCCTGTGAGGAATCCCGCTTTCGACCGCAGCGAGGAGACTTCGGCCACCCTTCCATATTGGACGAAGAAGGCGCCCACGTGGTCCTCAGCAATGTCCATGGGGACGCCGTGCAGCGTGATTTTCACCTTCTTCGTGCCCATGTACTCCGTGTGGAACTGGAGCGTTTTGGTCTCCAGAACCACGCCGATCAAGTTCTTGGCTTCTTCGGCGGAGCCGAGCAGGACGTCCCACGTGGTGTTGCTTCTCCTCGGGCTACGGCCCTGGCTCTGATCTTCAGTGTCTGCAGTCCCTCCTCGAACGTATCCCTGGGGACGCCGATCAGTTTTTTGGTCTTCAGGTCCTTGGTGATCAGGGTGATGACTCTCGCCTCGATCTGCGCCAATTGGTCCGGCTTCGAGACGAGCTCCGTCCCCTTGATGTATTCCGCGTAATCCTTTTGGATGGACTGGTAATAGTCCTCGTCCTTACGCGTGATCTTCTTGCCTCCCTTCCACCCAGAGGTCGAGGGTAAGGGGGACGCTGGTGCTGCTGCTGCTGCTGCTGCTGCTGCTGTCCGTGCCGGTGGGGGTGTTGCTGCTGCAGTTGCCGCCGCGTCCGGATGCTGCTGCAGATCCGGTCGCTGGAGCAGGTTTGGTTGCTGCTGCTGCACGTTTGGTTGCTGCTGCAGGTGCAGTCGCTGCTGCTGGATTGGTCGCTGCTGCAGGTGCAGTCGCCGCTGCTGGATTGGTCGCTGCTGCAGGTGCAGTCGCCGCCGCTGGGGTGGTCGCTGCTGCAGGTGCAGTCGCCGCTGCTGGTCTGGTCGCTGCTGCAGGTGCAGTCGCCGCTGCTGGGGTGGTCTCTGCTGCAGGTGCAGTCGCCGCTGCTGGTCTGGTCGCTGCTGACAGTGTGGCCGCCGCCGCCTCCGCTGGTGTGGGGAGCCGAACAGCATGCTCTCCCACTCGGCCGCAGGTGCGGGCTATGACGTCGTCGTCGTCTGCGTCACACAGTTGCCAATCTCCCACCGACGCCGTGGTGGAGTGCCGACTTCCCCGGTCCTTCTGTGGCCATGCCACAAAAGTGACCGATCACCGGACAACTTCTTTCCGGCGTTTCGCGTTTTCGAAGAAACTGCCATTTTTACGCTGGCCTGAGCAATGAACTTTGGCTGGAAATCAGTTGTCCAAGAGACAAAGTGCGAGCAGATATCACTGCGGAACAACTACTCCACTAGGCTCTTCCAACGAACAGGGGGAAGTGGCTAGGCCGTGGCCATGCCACGAGGTGGACAACTGCTTCCCGGTGTTTCGCGTTCCGTAGAACACTACTTTTACGCTGGCCCGAGCAATAAACTCGGGCTGGAAAACAGTATGTCCGAGACAGTGCGAACAAATAATGACGGAGGAACAAATGCTCCACTAAGCTCCCACAACACAAAATCCACACAAACAAAAGTCTGGGGGAAGTGGCTGGTTTTTTATTTATTCATTTTTACATGAATTATGGCACAAGGCCGAAAGGTGGGAGGGGGAACAAAACTTGGGGTGGTCTTCAGTTACTATAACCTATACCTAGCTAATCAGATTCACGACCCATACATACGTTACAATGATTCTCATTCACCATAAGAATTTGTCCATCAACACTCGTACTTATCTAGCACCAAAATATCGCGAAAACATACCGGGGACCTACAAAAACGCCCCAAATGTACATAAAAATTTGTGATTATTTACAAAAATAGATTTAAAATTTGTACATAAAAATTTGTGACTATTTACAATATAGTACAAAAATAGATTTTAACATTTGTACATGAGATGATATGATGGGGAGGGGTATGAAGAAACAAAAAAATCCCTCAAAACAAAAACAATTTCAAATGAATATTTATACAAAATGTTAGTAAGACCCAAACACACTCGTAATTAAAGGGCCACTGTATTCTGCCTGTAGAGACAAAAACTGTCGCCTTCTTCTAAGGGGAATGGAGAAGCTGGGTACAAAAATAAATTGGACTGGAGAATATATAAGGCTGACCCAGCCGAGAATAAAACGGGGCAAAATAACAATGGTCAGTGGGAATCTCGAACTGGATCATAACAAAAGCAATGGAGCCGGGAACAGGCTAGGCCAAATACATTCACTCATTAACTAGGTATACAAAAGAAAGCTAATCCTTAACCGCGGGAGGGGTTCCAGGAGGAATCCACCTCTGATGTGACTTGGCAGAACTAAAAAAGAAAATCAAGGCTAGCCCCCGGTCACACGAACCAGGCTCGCTGCATATATCCACCTTTTGCTAAAGTCTGTCGGGTGCAGCCGTTTCCGTCTTGCTCAATCTTCATTTTGAGCTGGTGCTCAAAATATCGGATTGTGATCCCGATCCGAAAGACGACCTCCCCGCAAGACTTCCTCCAGACGCGTCATCCAAATCACCATTCTAGCCGTGGCCAGTAGCGACAGAAACACCATCCGCTTCACACCAGAGTACGGGGGCGACACATTGTCCACATGCGTATGCGCGATCAATGAGCACAAGCTCCTCATGGCGAGATACGAGCAGTCAACTCTGCCGACACGCGCCCACAACGGGCGAACGCGCGAACAATGGAAGAAGGCGTGCGCCGACGTCTCCTTGATTCCAAGGTTGCACTGTTCACAATCTGGCACCGCTAGGCCCATTGCGAAACGCTTGTCATTGAGCGACAAACCATTCCGAGGCCAATCGCCAGGTCAGAGAGAACTCAGAGTTGCTGAGCCAATCCGCACCTGGCGCCCAAGACCAATGAGAGCGGTACTCCACTCTCGACATGCCGAGCTTACTCCACAGCTTATCCTTCACGGCACCCTCCACTAATCCGATAGAAGAGTTTCCTAGGCTGTGAAAGGTCACTGGACCGTGGAATGGCCTGTAAGGCCGCCAGACATTCGAGCAGAATTTCGGTCGCACCCAAGGCCTGACGGTCAGCCATAGGGTCGGGGGAGCGATGGTGGGCAAGGAACATGTCCCTCACTACCCCCGCAAGCAACCGATCTTCTCCAACGCGCGCCTGAGAAATGCCAACCTCGAAGCGAGCACGTGGCTCCTCAAGTGTGGCATCCCCAGACCCCCTTGACACGGACGGAGGCAACAGACTCCTTGTCGACCCATGTGCTTTGCGTCCTCTCCACAGGCAGGAGAATAGCAAACGCTCGAGCGCCTTCTCATGATCGTCACAAAAGGGGAAGCATTGACAGCCGGTAAAGGATCATGGAAAGAGGTATGTGTTGCAGCGCCAAGCCTCACGGAGAGACCCCGTCGACGCCAAACCTTGACTCGACGCGCCGACCTTTGCCAGTACTTCAGACCAGTTTTTCTCCAACTGTAAGTCCGGACCGAACCAAACTCCGAGGAGCTTGACCGGCCCGTCCGTCCAGTCGAAGGGCCCCGGGAGGGAAACACCCTTCCAAGCGCCTAACCGCAAGCCGGAAGACTTGTCGCAGTTAATTCTGGCCCCTGTCACCTTCTCGTACCGTACAAGCGCCTCGCTGTACCGCTCTATGTCCCTGCGGGAGGACACAAAGGACGTTACGTCATCGGCGTACGGCGGGAAACCCTGTTCGAGCTCCGCCAGGGACTGCGATTCCACGTAGGACCGGACTGCCCGTCTCGTCCCTTAGCCGGCGGCGAGGGGCCCAACGCCAGACGTAAAGGAGAGAAGACAGTGGACAACCCTGTCGGACCGACCTAGACAGCGCGAAAGCGCCCGACAGCTTCTCGTTCACCTGTACCACAGCCTCCTTGGGGGAGCGATACAGAAGGCTAATCCAGCGGCTGTCGGTCGAACCCGGCGGCCTGCAGGACAGCAGCCAGGTAGCCATGGTCAATCCTATCAAATGCCTTGACCGATCCAAATTGATCACGCGGCCTCATCGTCGTCTTCTACACCTTCACGATCGTGCGAATCAAGTGCAGGTTGCTCTGAATTGTTCGTCCCTTCACGCGAACGCAAGTCTGATCCGTCCCAACAGAGACTCGGCAACTAGCTGCAAGCGATTCGTCACCGGATCTTGGCCAAAATCTTGACCCCGTGTTTAGCAGAGTTATGGGCCTGTAATCATCTAGTTCCCTCCCCAACCTTCTTGCCTTTTCTCAACAGCGTGATCACGCCTCCCTGGTGATCCGACCGGGATGACCCTGCCGAACCAGTGGTTGAACACGGTGACAGCCAAGAGCGGGACAAAAGGTGCGACATCCTCAAGTACATTTCATAGGGCAAACCATCCAAGCCTGGCGACTTGCTCTGCCGACCTTCTTCAAAGCCACGTAGATTTCGTCCTCCGTGACTTCCCTTCGCAGCTAGCCGCTTCAGCCGGCAAAAGCCGGGGAAAGTCAGCCAAATAGCTGCGAAACTCCTCGTCACGGAGTCCAGGCTCCTTGGTAAATCGGTGTTCGAAATGCTACGAACGCCTCGCACATGTCGTTGGTGGACCTTAGGAGATGTCCTCCGGGGTCGCGTACCTCTCGAATGTACCGGTCGCCGGCCTGGCGAATTTCTTCCTTGCGCAGTTCTTTGCGCCCATGTTCACAGCTTCGGAAGACATCTTGCTTAACTTAGCCCTAATTACCTGACCCATGTAGCGCCCGCTAGTCGAGCGCTCCAGGGCCTCCCTGGCTAAGGCTATCTCTAGGGGATCCCCTCCAGCCTCCGCCCGGGTGAAAATTAGCACTAAGTGTCTTTGCCTCCGCAGCCTTATCTAGGTTGAGCCGCTGGCTATATTTGGTGGCGAAAGACCTAATGGTGTCCTTAAGGTTAACCCACCACCCACTCCCAATGACTCGCCCAGTTAATTCCCGCTGAATCCGTTTTTGTCATTGGTCACGAAAGTCCCGTCTGTCCAATAAGGACTGATTGAACTTCCAATAACCAGCCAACCTAGGCCTAAAGTCTAACACCACCCGGGCACAAACGAGTTTGTGGTCCGAGTAGCCTAGCCAGTGGAACGTTGGACATTCTAAGAAGTCTATGTCGGCTTCTCTGACTAACATCCTATCCAGGTACGCGGATACCCGGGTAGAAGGCCAACTATGCGTCCACGTCCACATGTTCCCATCCGGATGATCGACCCGGTATCTGGCCGACGAGACCAAATTCGCCGATCAGATCAACCAGCTACGATCACCACTCCACTCGCTAGCGCCCCTTCCTCTATCCCATTTGGGGTTAGGACGGCATTCCAGTCCCCAACTAAGATCAGCCGCAAGCGAATGCACCATGAAGGGCTCCAACAGCCGAAAAAAGAAAGAGACACGCTCACCCGGGACATTGGGCGCATAAACCGCAATCAGCCGGAACGATTTGCTTCTTCACTGCAATATCTGCCACGATCAGCCGGCCCTCGGCACCGACATGGACAAGGTCGATCCTCGCGTCCAGGGTACGCTTGACCAGCAAAATGACTCTGGCATGCCGGCTCCCATATGCCGAATAGACGACATAGTCGTTAGACAGCACACACGAGTCGACTTCGCAAACAAAGTGAGTCTCTTGGATCGCGGCCACATCCACGCCGAATGACAAGAGGTCACGAAGCAGGCGAGCCGCCTTACCCCGATCCCTCAGGCCATTCGCATTTAAGCTATTATCTTAATAGACATGATTTAGTTCTGAAAAGGAAAAACAACAAAAACATGCAACAAAAATAGTCACATACGGGACGGAAACTTAAAGCAGATAGGACCCCGACGGACTGTCCTAGGGAACCCGTTCCCACATCGGACGTAATTCGTCCGTCTAGGACAATGCCGCCAACGTCCGTGGGGTATGTTAGTTTTACTACCCTATAGAGACTGGGGTGGAGTGCAAAACAGGGGACCTCCCCGAACAATTTTTTTCCCATTTTTTGAGTTCAGGTGTGTTGTGCTGAACCATGGTAACTTTTGCAAAATGCCCCTTTGCTTCGTGGATGTGATCCCAGACCCTCAGGTTGCCACCGGTGTTCCTCACCAGGGTGATGACACCTGGGGCCTGGGAAAGTTTCTAGGATCTTCAACTGGTTTGCCTCCACTGAAGTCAGCTTCAGCAGGGGCTTTAAGAGTTTTCGCCTCTGAGATGACCACTCAGAGGCAACGTCCTCACTCACTTTAAGGAGTGCTTCCTGCAGCTTTTTTCTTTTTTGCCTGAGAGGGAGTGGACAGAGGAGGAGGGGAGGAGTGGGGTTAAAGTACATGATTTCAGGGGGGTCAGTTTAAAGACTGGGGACTGGGAGGCTTTTTGCGGGATGAAGGAAGACTTACCTTTAGTGCATAAGTCTGTTTAACCGGAAGACACTGGTAGAGAGCTGCATTTTTCGGCTCGCGGCCTCCTTTCGTTGCTCCGGCTCCTTCTCCTGGCCTTTGTGTTGTTGTGCTGCTCCTCTGCTCTCTCTCTCCCACGTTTCAGGGAGGGTGTCCTTTTGTACTTCCATTTGCTGGGGGAAGGACTTCTTGCCTTCCTCTGTTTGGGAGGAGACACCTCCTTTGGTTTTGCCGGCGCCTTCGCCGGGGACTCTCAGGGTTTGGTAGGAGTCGACAGCCCCACCGGGGTTCGCTTGGCAGGCGTCTTGACAGGTGGCGGCACATTGTCCGGGAAGGTTTTTTAGGTTTCTTCCTGGCCACCACCTGCCATTCGCCGTCTTTGTTGCTCACGGGAGACTGCGTAGGTTGTGCTTGTTTTGCGCTATCTTTCTCCTGCGCCGCCGGTTGCTGCTTGACTGGTTGGGCTGGTTGGGCCTTGGAGGCCGGATTCTTGGTTGGGCACGCCCGCCACGTGCTCCGCCGACCCGCAGACCCAACAGCACGGCTTCCTGCCTTCTACGATGACGTAGATGGCGCGACCTCTGCAGGTGAGGATGTTGTGGATCTTTGCGATGTTTTCCTTGTTCAGGGTCACCTGCAGGGTCATGTCTCCTGTGAGGAATCCCGCTTTCGACTGCAGCGAGGAGACTTCGGCCACCCTTCCATATTGCACGAAGAAGGCGCCGACGTGATCTTCATCAATGTCCATGGGGACGCCGTGCAGCGTGATTTTCACCTTCTTCGTGCCCATGCAATTCGTGTGGAACTGGAGCGTTTTGATCTCCAGAACCACGCCGATCAAGTTCTTGGCTTCTTCGGCGGAGCCGAGCAGGACGTCCCACGTGGTGTTGCTTCTCGCCACGGCCCTGGCTCTGATCTTCAGTGTCTGCAGTCCCTCCTCGAACGTATCCCTGGGGACGCCGATCAGTTTTTTGGTCTTCAGGTCCTTGCGATCAGGGTGATGACTCTCGCCTCGATCTGCGCCAATTGGTCCGGCTTCGAGACGAGCTCCGTCCCCCTGATGTATTCCGCGTAATCCTTGGATGGACTGGTAATAGTCCTCGTCCTTACGCGTGATCTTCTTGCCTCCCTTCCACCCAGAGGTCGAGGGTAAGGGGGACGCTGCAGTGCTGCTGCTGCTGCTGCTGCTGCTGCTGCTGTCCGTGCCGGTGGGGGTGTTGCTGCTGCAGTTGCCGCCGGTCTGGATGCTGTTGCAGATCCGGTCGCTGGAGCAGGTTTGGTTGCTGCTGCTGCACGTTTGGTTGCTGCTGCAGGTGCAGTCGCTGCTGCTGGATTGGTCGCTGCTGCAGGTGCAGTCGCCGCTGCTGGATTGGTCGTTGCTGCAGGTGCAGTCGCTGCTGCTGGGGTGGCTGCTGCTGCAGGTGCAGTCGCCGCTGCTGGTCTGGTCGCTGCTGCAGGTGCAGTCGCCGCTGCTGGGGTGGTCTCTGCCGCAGGTGCAGTCGCCGCTGCTGGTCTGGTCGCTGCTGCTGACAGTGTGGCTGCCGCCGCCTCCGCTGGTGTGGGGGAGCCGAACAGCATGCTCTCCTACTCGGTCATGGTGCGGGCTATGACGTCGTCGTCGTCTGCGTCACACAGTTGCCAATCTCCCACCGACGCCGTGGTGGGAGTGCCGACTTCGGTCCTTCGTGGCCATGCCACAAAAGTGACCGATCACCGGACAATCTCTTTCCGGTGTTTCGCGTTTTCGAAGAAACCGCTACTTTACGCTGGCCGAGCAATGAACTCGGGTTGAAATCAGTTGTCCAAGAGACAAAGTGCGAGCAGATATCACTGCGGAACAACTACTCCACTAGGCTCTTCCAACGAACAGGGGGAAGTGGCTAGGCCGTGGCCATGCCACGAGGTGGACAACTGCTTCCCCGGTGTTTCGCGTTCCGTAGAACACTACTTTTACGCTGGCCCGAGCAATAAACTCGGGCTGGAAAACAGTATGTCCGAGAGACAGAGGAACAAACAACACGGAGGAACAAATGCTCCACTAAGCTCCCACAACACAAAATCCACACAAACAAAAGTCTGGGGGGAAGTGGCTGGTTTTATTTATTCATTTTTACATGAATTATGGCACAAGGCCGAAAGGTGGAGGGGGAACAAAACTTGGGGTGGTCTTCAGTTACTATAACCTATACCTAGCTAATCAGATCTGATGACCCATACATACGTTACAATGATTCTCATTCACCATAAGAATTTGTCCATCAACACTCGTACTTATCTAGCACCAAAATATCATGAAAACATACCGGGGACCTACAAAAACGCCCCAAATGTACATAAAAATTTGTGATTATTTACAAAAATAGATTTTTAAAATTTGTACATAAAAATTTGTGACTATTTACAATTATAGTACAAAAATAGATTTTAACATTTGTACATGAGAGTTGACAGGATGGGGAGGGGTATGAAGAAACAAAAAATCTCAAAACAAAAAACAATTTCAAATGAATATTTATACAAAATGTTAGTAAGACCCAAACACACCCTCGTAATTAAAGAGGCCACTGTATTCTGCCTGTAGAGACAAAATCAAGCCGCTCTCTTCTAAGGGGAATGAGAAGCTGGGTACAAAAATAAATTGGACTGAGAATATATAAGGCTGACCCAGCCGAGAATAAAACGGGGCAAAATAACAATGGTCAGTGGGAATCTCGAACTGGATCATAACAAAAGCAATGGAGCTGGAACAGGCTAGGACAAATACATTCACTCAATCAGGGTATACAAAAGAAAGCCACTCAACCGCGGGAGGGGTTCCAGAGGAATCCACCCCGATGTGACTTGGCAGAACTAAAAAAGAAAATCAAGGCTAGCCCCGGTCACACGAACCAGGCTCGCTGCATATATCCACCTGCTACAAGTCTGTCGGGTGCAGCCGTTTCCGTTCAGTTCTAATCTTCATTTTGAGCTGGTGCTCAAAATATCGGATTAGATCCTGATCCGAAAGACGACCTCCCCGCAAGACTTCCTCCAGACGCGTCATCCAAATCACCATTCTAGCCGTGGCCAGTAGCGACAGAAACACCATCCGCTTCACACCAGAGTACGGGGGCGACACATTGTCCACAGCGTATGCGCGATCAATGAGCACAAGCTCCCGCGGCGAGATACGAGCAGTCAACTCGCCGACACGCGCCCACAACGGGCGAACGCGCGAACAATGGAAGAAGGCGTGCGCCGACGTCTCCTTGATTCCAAGGTTGCAGTCGTCACAATCTGGCAAATCCGCCAGGCCCATTGCGAAACGCTTGTCATTGAGCGACAAACCATTCCGAGCCAATCGCCAGGTCAGAGAGAACTCAGAGTTGCTGAGCCAATCCGCACCTGGCGCCCAAGACCAATGAGAGCGGTACTCCACTCTCGACATGCCGAGCTTACTCCACAGCTTATCCTTCACGGCACCCTCCACTAATCCCCGATAGAAGAGTTTCCTAGGCTGTGAAAGGTCACTGGACCGTGGAATGGCCTGTAAGGCCGCCAGACATTCGAGCAGGAATTTCGGGTCGCACCCAAGGCCTGACGGTCAGCCATAGGGTCGGGGGAGCGATGGTAAGGCAAGGGAACATGTCCCTCACTACCCCCGCAAGCAACCGATCTTCCTCCAACGCGCGCCTGAGAAATGCCAACCTCGAAGCGAGCACGTGGCTCCTCAAGTGTGGCATCCCCAGACCCCCTTGACACGGACGGAGGCAACAGACTCCTTTGTCGACCATGTGTTTGCGTCCTCTCCACAGGCAGGGAGAACAGCAAAACGCTCGAGCGCCTTCTCATGATCGTCACAAAGGGGAAGTACTCGACAGCCGGTAAAGGATCATGGGAAAGAGGTATGTGTTGCACACCTCCGCCAAGCCCTTCACGGAGAGACCCCGTCGACGCCAAACCTTGACCGACGCGCCGACCTTTGCCAGTACTTCAGACCAGTTTTTCTCCAACTGTAAGTCCGGACCGAACCAAACTCCGAGGAGCTTGACCGGCCCGTCCGTCCAGTCGAAGGGCCCCGGGAGGAAACACCCTTCCAAGCGCCTAACCGCAAGCCGGAAGACTTGTCGCAGTTAATTCTGGCCCCTGTCACCTTCTCGTACCGTACAAGGGCTCGCTGTACCGCCTCTAAGAACCCCGCGGGAGGACACAAAGGACGTTACGTCATCGGCGTACGCGGAAACCCTGGCTCGGAGTCTACACAGGGACTGCGATTCCACGTAGGACCGGACTGCCCGTCCTTTGTCCCTTAGCCGGCGAAGGAGGGGCTCCAACGCCAGGACGTAAAGGAGAGAAGACAGTGGACAACCCTGTCGGACCGACCTAGACAGCGCGAAAGCGCTCCACAGTTTCCCGTTCACCTGTACCACAGCCTTGGGGGAGCGATACAGAAGGCTAATCCAGCGGCTGAAGTCGGGTTTGAATCCGGCGGCCTGCAGGACAGCAGCCAGGTAGCCATGGTCAATCCTATCAAATGCCTGACTGATCCAAATTGATCAGCGCGGCCTCATCGTCGTCTTCTACACCCTCTACGATCGTGCGAATCGAAGTGCAGGTTGCTCTGAATTGTTCGTCCCTTCACAGAACAAGTCTGATCCGGTCCCAACAGAGACTCGGGTAACCAGCTGCAAGCGATTCGTCAGGATCTTGGCCAAAATCTTTAACTCTGTGTTTAGCAGAGTTATACCCGTAATCATCTAGTTCCCTCCCAACCTTCTTGCCTTTTCTCAACAGCGTGATCACGCCCCTGGTGATCCGACCGGGGATGGACCCCTGCCGAAACCAGTGGTTGAACACGACAGCCAAGATGGGACAAAAAGGTGCGACATCCTCAAGTACATTTCATAGGGCAAACCATCCAAGCCTGGCGACTTGCCTCTGCCGACCTTCTTCAAAGCCACGTAGATTTCGTCCTCCGTAATCTCCCTCGCAGCTAGCTCGAGCCGGCAAAAGCCGGGGAAAGCCGCAGCTGAAGGTGAAACTCCTCGTCACGGAGTCCAGGCTCCTTGGTAAATCGGTGTTCGAAATGCTGCCGGAACGCCTCGCACATGTCGTGTTGGTGGACCTTAGGAGATGTCCCTCCGGGTCGCGTACCTCTCGAATGTACCGGTCGCCGGCCTGGCGAATTTCTTCCTTGGCAGTTCTGCGCCCATGTTCACAGCTTCGGAAGACATCTTGTTAACTTAGCCCTAATTACCTGACCCATGTAGCGCCCGCTAGTCGAGCGCTCCAGGGCCTCCCGCTAAGGCTATCTCTAGGGGATCCCCTCCCAGCCTCCGCCCGGGTGAAATTAGCACTAAGTGTTCTTGCCTCCGCAGCCTTATCTAGGTTGAGCCGCTGGCTATATTTGGTGGCGAAAGACCTAATGGTGTCCTTAAGGTTAACCCACCACCTACTCCCAATGACTCGCCCAGTTAATTCCCGCTGAACTTTTGCTGGCTGGTCACGAAAGTCCCGTCTGTCCAATAAGGACTGATTGAACTTCCAATAACCAGCCAACCAGGCCTAAAGCTCACCACTTTCACCCGGGCACAAACGAGTTTGTGGTCCGAGTAGCCTAGCCAGTGGAACGTTGGACATTCTAAGAAGTCTATGTCGGCTTCTCTGACTAACATCCTATCCAGGTACGCGGATACCTCGGGTAGAAGGCCAACTATGCGTCCACGTCCACATGCTCCCATCCGGATGATCGACCCGGTATCTATCGACGAGACCAAATTCGCCGATCAGATCAACCAGGCTACGATCACCACCTACCCGCTAGCGCCCCTTCTCTATCCCATTTGGGGGTTAGGACGGCATTCCAGTCCCCAACTAAGATTAGCCGTGTTGAATGCACCATGAAGGGCTCCAACAGCCGAAAGAAAGAGACACGCTCACCTGGGACATTGGGCGCATAAACCGCAATCAGCGGAACGATTTGCTTTTCACTGCAATATCTGCCACGATCAGCCGGCCCTCGGCACCGACATGGACAAGGTCGATCCTCGCGTCCAGGGTACGCTTGACCAGCAAAGAAACACCTTCTGGCATGCCGGCTCCCATATGCTGAATAGACGACATAGTCGTTAGACAGCACACACGAGTCGACTTCGCAAACAAAGTGAGTCTCTTGGATCGCGGCCATCCACGCCGAATGACAAGAGGTCACGAAGCAGGCGAGCCGCCTTACCCCGATCCCTCAGGCCATTCGCTACATTTAAGTTGGCTATCTTAATAGACATGATTTAGTTCTGAAAAGGAAACAAAAACATGCAACAAAAATACTAGTCACATACGGGACGGAAATCCCTAGCAGATAGACCCCGACGGACTGTCCTAGGGAACCCGTTCCTACATCGGACGTAATTCGTCCGTCTAGACACAAGCCGCCAACGTCCGTGGGTATGTTAGTTTTACTACCCTATAGAGACTGGGGTGGAGTAAAACAGGGACCTCCGAACAATTTTTTTCCATTTTTTGAGCCTGTGTGTGTTAGCCGAACCATGGTAACTTTTGCAAAATGTCTCTTTATATTGTGGATGTGGATCCCAGACCCTCAGGTTGCCACCGGTGTTCCTCACCAGGGTGATGACACCTCTGGGGCCTGGGGAAAGTTTCATCTTCAACTGGTTTGCCCTCCACTGAAGTCAGCTTCAGCAGGGGCTTTGTTATTTTCGCCTCTGAGATGACCACTCAGAGGCAACGTCCTCACTCACTTTAAGGAGTGCTTCCCCTTGGGGCAGGGGCTTTTTCTTTTTTGCCTGAGAGGGAGTGGACAGAGGAGGAGGGAGGGAGTGGGGGTTAAAGCACATGATTTCCAGGGGGGTCAGTTTAAAGACTGGGGACTGGGAGGCTTTTTGGTGGGATGAAGGAAGACTTCTTTACCTTTAGTGCACAAGTCTGTTTAACTGGAGACACTGGCAGAGAGCTGCATTTTTCGGCTCGCGGCCTCCTTTCGTTGCTCCGGCTCCTTCTCCTGGCCTTTGTGTTGTTGTGCTGCCTCGCTCTTCCTCTCTCCCACGTTTCAGGGAGGGTGTCCTTGTACTTCCATTTGCTGGGGGAAGGACTTCTTGCCTTCCTCTGTTTGGGAGGAGACACCTCCTTTGGTTTTGCCGGCGCCTTCGCCGGGGACTCCTTAGGGTTTGGTAGGAGTCGACAGCCCCACCGGGGTCTGCTTGGCAGGCGCCCTGACAGGTGGCGGCACATTGTCTCGGGAAGGTTTTTTTAGGTTTCTTCCGGCCACCACCTGCCATTCGCCGTCTTTGTTGCTCACGGGAGACTGCGTAGGTTGTGCTTGTTTTGCGCCATTCTTCCCCCGCGCCGCCGGTTGCTGCTTGACTGGTTGGGCTGGTTGGGCCTTGAGGGCCGGATCTTGGTTGGGCACGCCTTGCCACGTGCCCCGCTGACCCGCAGACCCAACAGCACGGCTTCCTCGCCTTCTACGATGACGTAGATGGCGTGACCCCCGCAGGTGAGGATGTTGGGGATCTTTGCGATGTTTTCCTCGTTCAGGGTCACCCGCAGGGTCATGTCTCCTGTGAGGAATCCCGCTTTCGACCGCAGCGAGGAGACTCGGCCACCTTCCATAGTCATCAGAACAGCGCTGACGTGATCTTCATCAATGTCCATGGGGACGCCGTGCAGCGTGATTTTCACCTTCTTCGTGCCCATACCCGTGTGGAACTGGAGCGTTTTGGTCTCCAGAACCACGCCGATCAAGTTCTTGGCTTCTTCGGCGGAGCCGAGCAGGATTGTCCCACGTGGTGTTGCTTCTCCTCGCTACGGCCCTGGCTCTGATCTTCAGTGTCTGCAGTCCCTCCTCGAACGTATCCCTGGGGGACGCCGGATCAGTTTTTTGGTCTTCAGGTCCTTGGTGATCAGGGTGATGACTCTCGCCTCGATCTGCGCCAATTGGTCCGGCTTCGAGACGAGCTCCGTCCTCTGATGTATTCCGCGTAATCCTTGATGACTGGCACAGTCTCGTCCTTACGCGTGATCTTCTTGCCTCTTCCACCCAGAGGTCGAGGGTAAGGGGACGCTGGTGCTGCTGCTGCTGCTGCTGCTGCTGCTGCTGTCCGTGCCGGTGGGGGTGTTGTTGCTGCAGTTGCCGCTGGTCTGGATGCTGCTGCAGATCCGGTCGCTGGAGCAGGTTTGGTTGCTGCTGCCGCACGTTTGGTTGCTGCTGCAGGTGCAGTCGCCGCTGCTGGATTGGTCGCTGCTGCAGGTGCAGTCGCCGCTGCTGGATTGGTCGCTGCTGCAGCAGTCGCCGCTGCTGGGGCGGTCGCTGCTGCAGGTGCAGTCGCTGCTGCTGGTCTGGTCGCTGCTGCATGCGCAGCTGCCGCTGGGGTGGTTCTGCTGCAGGTGCAGTCGCTGCTGCTGGTCTGGTCGCTGCTGACAGTGTGGCCGCCGCCGCCTCCGCTGGTGTGGGGGAGCCGAACAGCATGCTCTCCCACTCGGTCATGGTGCGGGCTATGACGTCGTCGTCGTCTGCGTCACACAGTTGCCAATCTCCCCACCGACGCCGTGGTGGGAGTGCCGACTTCTCGGTCCTTCTGTGGCCATGCCACAAAGTGACCGATCACCGGACAACTTCTTTCCGGTGTTTCGCGTTTTCGAAGAAACTACTTTACGCTGGCCTGAGCAATGAACTCTCGGGTTGCAAATCAGTTGTCCAAGAGACAAAGTGCGAGCAGATATCACTGCGGAACAACTACCCAACAGCCTTCCAACGAACAGGGGGAAGTGGCCAGGCCGTGGCCATGCCACGAGGTGGACAACTGCTTCCCGGTGTTTCGCGTTCCGTAGAACACTACTTTTAGCGCTGGCCCGAGCAATAAACCCGGGCTGGAAAACAGTATGTCCGAGAGACAGAGTGCGAACAAATAACACGGAGGAACAAATGCTCCACTAAGCTCCCACAACACAAAATCCACACAAACAAAAGTCTGGGGGGAAGTGGCTGGTTTTATTTATTCATTTTTACATGAATTATGGCTCAAGGCCGAAAGGTGGGGAGGGGAACAAAACTTGGGGTGGTCTTCAGTTACTATGTCCTATACCTAGCTAATCAGAATCACGACCCATGCGTACGTTACAATGATTCTCATTCACCATAAGAAACTGTCCATCAACACTCGTACTTATCTAGCACCAAATATCGCAAAAACATACCGGGGACCTACAAAAACGCCCCAAATGTACATAAAAATTTGTGATTATTTACAAAAATAGATTTTAAAATTTGTACATAAAAATTTGTGACTATTTACAATTATAGTACAAAAATAGATTTTAACATTTGTACATGAGATGATATGATGGGGAGGGGTATGAAGAAACAAAAATCCCCAAAACAAAAAAACAATTTCAAATGAATATTTATACAAAATGTTAGTAAGACCCAAACACACCCTCGTAATTAAAGAGGCCACTGTATCTCTGCCCGTAGAGACAAAATCAAGCCGCTCTTCTAAGGGGAATGGAGGCTGGGGTACAAAAATAAATTGACTGGAGAATATATAAGGCTGACCCAGCCGAGAATAAAACGGGACAAAATAATAATGGACAGTGGGAATCTCGAACTGACTGGCAATGGAAAGCAATGGAGCTGGAACAGGCTAGGACAAATACATTCACTCACATTAACTAGGTATACAAAAGAAAGCTAACCTTAACCGCGTGAGGGGTTCCAGAGGAATCCACCCCGATGTGATCGGCAGAACTAAAAAGAAAATCAAGGCTAGCCCCGGTCACACGAACCAGGCTCGCTGCATATATCCACCTTTTGCTAGCCTGTCGGGTGCACAGCCTGTTCGTTCTAATTTTCATTTTGAGCTGGTGCTCAAAATATCGGATTAGATCCTGATCCGAAAGACGACCTCCCCGCAAGACTTCCTCCAGACGCGTCATCCAAATCACCATTCTAGCCGTGGCCAGCAGCGACAGAAACACCATCCGCTTCACACCAGAGCCGGGGCGACACATTGTCCACAGCGCGTATGCGCGATCAATGAGCACAAGCTCCCGCGGCGAGATACGAGCAGTCAACTCGCCGACACGCGCCCACAACGGGCGAACGCGCGAACAATGGAAGAAGGCGTGCGCCGACGTCTCCCTAATTCCAAGGTTGCAACGTTCACAATCTGGCAAATCCGCTAGGCCCATTGCGAAACGCTTGTCATTGAGCGACAAACCATTCCGAGCCAATCGCCAGGTCAGAGAAACTCAGAGTTGCTGAGCCAATCCGAGACCGGTGCCCAAGACCAATGAGAGCGGTACTCCACTCCTCGACATGCCGAGCTTACTCCACAGCTTATCCTTCACGGCACCCTCCACTAATCCCCGATAGAAGAGTTTCCTAGGCTGTGAAAGGTCACTGACTGTGGAATGGCCTGTAAGGCCGCCAGACATTCGAGCAGGAATTTCGGTCGCACCCAAGGCCTGACGGTCAGCCATAGGTCGGGGAGCGATGGTAAGGCAAGGGAACATGTCCCTCACTACCCCCGCAAGCAACCGATCTTCCTCCAACGCGCGCCTGAGAAATGCCAACCTCGAAGCGAGCACGTGGCTCCTCAAGTGTGGCATCCCAGACCCCCTTGACACGGACGGAGGCAACAGACTCCTTTGTCGACCATGTGTTTGCGTCCTCTCCACAGGCAGGAGAATAGCAAACGCTCGAGCGCCTTCTCATGATCGTCGCTGGAAAGGAAGTACTGGACAGCTTGCAAGGATCATGGGAAAGAGGTATGTTGCACACCTCCGCCAAGCCCTTCACGGAGAGACCCCGTCGACGCCAAACCTTGACCGACGCGCCGACCTTTGCCAGTACTTCAGACCAGTTTTTCTCCAACTGTAAGTCCGGACCGAACCAAACTCCGAGGAGCGACCGGCCCGTCCGTCCAGCCGAAGGGCCCCGGGAGGGAAACACCCTTCCAAGCGCCTAACCGCAAAGCCGGAAGACTTGTCGCAAAGCACTTGGCCCCTGTCACCTTCGTACCGTACAAGCGCCTGCTGTACCGCCTCTATGTCCCTGCGGAGGACACAGCGGTCGTTATCATCGGCGTACGCGGAAACCCCTGGCTCGAGCTCCGCCAGGGACTGCGATTCCACGTGGTAACGGACTGCCCGTCTCGTCCCCAGTCGGCGAAGGAGGGGCTCCAACGCCAGACGTACAGGAGAGAAGACAGTGGACAACCCTGTCGGACCGACCTAGACAGCGCGGCGCCCGACAGCTTCCCGTTCACCTGTACCACAGCCTTGGGGAGCGATAAGGTAAAGGCCAAATCCAGCGGCCGAAGTCGGGTTTGAATCCGGCGGCCTGCAGGACAGCAGCCAGGTAGCCATGGTCAATCCTATCAAATGCCTTGGACTGATCCAAATTGATCAGCGCGGCCTCATCGTCGTCTTCTACACCCTCTACGATCGTGCGAATCAAGTGCAGGTTGCTCTGAATTGTTCGTCCCTTCACAGAACAAGTCTGATCCGGTCCCAACAGAGACTCGGCAACTAGCTGCAAGCGATTCGTCAGGATCTTGGTTGCCAAAATCTTTAACTCTGTGTTTAGCAGAGTTATGGCCCGTAATCATCTAGTTCCCTCCCAACCTTCTTGCTCAACAAAGGCAGATCACGCCCCTGGTGATCCGACCGGGGATGGACCCCTGCCGAAACCAGTGGTTGAACACGACAGCCAAGAGCGGACAAAAAGGTGCGACATCCTCAAGTACATTTCAGGGCAACCATCCAAGCCCGGCGACTTGCCTCTGCCGACCTTCTTCAAAGCCACGTAGATTTCGTCCTCCGTAATCTCCCTTCGCAGCTAGCCGCTTCAGCCGGCAAAAGCCGGGGAGTCAGCTTAAACAGCTGCGAAACTCCTCGTCACGGAGTCCAGGCTCCTTGGTAAATCGGTGTGCTCAAAATGCTGCCGTCGCCTGCACATGTCGTTGGTGGACCTTAGGAGATGTCCCTCCGGGTCGCGTACCTCTCGAATGTACCGGTCGCCGGCCTGGCGAATTTCTTCCTTGCGCAGTTCTGCGCCCATGTTCACAGCTTCTGAAGACATCTTGCTTAACTTAGCCCTAATTACTTTCCGACCCATGTAGCGCCCGCTAGTCGAACGCTCCAGGGCCTCCCTGGCTAAGGCTATCTTCAGGGGATCCCACCAGCCTCCGCCCGGGCGAAATTAGCACTAAGTGTCTTTGCCTCCGCAGCCTTATCTAGGTTGAGCCGCTGGCTATACTTGGTGGCAAAAGACCTAATGGTGTCCTTAAGGCT